>VZRN01000256.1:1623099-1660758 GCA_013397935.1 Dasyornis broadbenti
TTTTTTTATTTATTTTTTTTGCTAAACATAGCAAGTAGAAAGTTGGTCAGGGTACAGATAACAGACTTGAAATCTATGATGGCATTGCTTTGCCAGCTCCTTCTTTGGTCCTTAAGATCTCTTCATCTGTCATAATTTCTTTCATACGAGCAGCCTTTTGCTTTTTTGTTGTGCAGTGCAGCGCATTACCCTTTCTTTGACAGGTTTTTGACGGTATTTTCAGGATGGCTGATGTGGGATAAAAGAGCTTGGAGATTTGAGACAAATTTACGCTGTAGTTTGCTGGTACCCTTCTGAGTGAGATTACAGCAGACTGGTTGCTGTCTTGTTAAATGCACTAGAAACCGTTCTCCACAGGTCATTGCAACACTGGGGCAGGTGTTCCAGGCACTGGGTTAATTAAATGCCACTGATATCTCTGGAAAGTTTTCTGCTTCTGATTACTAAAATGATTAACACAGGGAAACTTATAGGAATCCTCACACATTTTGTGAGATGAACAGAAACCTCATTAGCAAAGCACTGATTTCCCATGGGAGTTGGTGGGTGAGAGATGCATTGAACAACTGGCAGTTTTATTTTGAGAAGAGGATGATATTTTTCTCAGTGTGGTTAAGCATCTAATGGACAGTCGCATATTTTTATTCCCCTGAAATCTACCAAATCTGGGAATCTGGAGTTACTTATGCGTTTCTTTCCAAGCAGCTCATGTCTGCAAACACAAAATGAATGTAACGTTTCTTGCAGGGCAGTCAAAAAACAGTGGGGCAGAAAAAAAGACAAGTGGTATACCCACACCACCAGCACTTCACTGCTCTCCCAAGATTCAGATTCCAGTTTGGCCGGAGGTGAAACTGATAGCTCTGCAGGAGGAATGTGGGAATAATGGGCTACGGACACTGTGAATGAATTATGCACTACAGGCACGGGGCTCCTCAGCGCATCACTGTCCGAAATTTTATTTTTATATGACACATATTTAGAAAATTGAGAAGGGCCTTGGAAAGTTGGGACAGCTGGTGAGCGCGTGCGGGGTGCCGCGGGAATGCCGGGGCTCTGCCAAGCAGATCTCCAGTGCGCCTGCCAGCCCACCACTCCAGGCGCAGCCCCCTGCCGCCACCAGGGCCGGACAGATGCTACAGAAAGGCTGGCATTAAGTGCCTTTTACAGGATATTAAACCAGCATCCTAACTGGTAAAAAAAATGAATTGTCACTGACATTCTGTCGGCCTGTTTGGAGCCCTCTCTGCTACTTTCCGCAGTCTGGTAACCATTATGGACAAGAGATCAATATTCTTCTCAGTGCTGGAATTTAGGTAATGATTTCCAATAAAACCTATTTCAGACTGTTCTGGCTAGAGGACAGGGACAAGCCACAAACCATAATGCACGTAAAGCCTTTATTTTTACCCTTTATTTTCTTCTCTTGTCTTTTCTTTCCTTCCTTCTTTTTTTTTTTTTTTTTTTTCCGAAAGTCTTGAATAATGGAGGCAAGATCTAGTGATAAGACACATGCATGCACACAAAAAGGAGGCATTTTGGTCCAGGCCAATCTGCTTAGCTAATGGCTGTAAACTGACACCCGTAATGAAATAAAAATGTCTCAGTGCAAGTACACGGCTGTGCAATTGCTACCAACACCCACCCTGGCAGCCCTGGAGATGGGTGCTGGAGAACATGCCCTTCCACATCACTCTTTTCACTTCTCCCTGTTTTGCAGCAAATAAGAGGTACGTTTCCAAAATGGCATTAAGTAAATCATGATTTTGTGCAGCAGCAAACTGATGTCTTTAGACATGGTGAACAGTTCCAGCTCACAGGAACTGTATTTGACACTCCAGGTGCTCCGTACTTCTGAAAAGCAGGTTTCTAGTTATTTTTTCCCATGTGAAAGCTTGCTTGCTTTTTTTTTTCTTTCTTTTTTTTCTTTTCCTTTCTTCTTGTCTTTTAGAAAGAGTCTGAAGGGTGTAAGAAGATGACTGGTACTTGAGAAATGAAATTTCTGATCTATTATCTGTTACTGAAGGAAATAATTTGCTGAGGTGAGATAGATAGAGATGTACACATATATCTTCCACGTTGTCATAGTTTTATATTTTGCCTTTGGCCTCAGTTCACTGCCTGGTTTCTTTGTGTCCTGCAGTGCAGGCTTCAGACAGAGGAAAGCCCCTGTCCAAGTGTGCAAAGACTGGACTGCTGTGGTTAAAATGGTTTCCCCTGGATCTCCCTCACAGCTTGCAGTTGTCTGATTTCAATCAGTGGCAGTTCTCTCCACATGTCTAGCCATCAATCTTCTGCTCCTGGATGAGTGTGTCACAGCATGGTGCGTGTTCCAGTTAAAAAATAGCTTGCACCACAGCTCTCCCTCCTCAGTCATTGATAAGTATGCCTTTGATATTTTTATTAAAAAAGAAAAAAAAACATTAAGGTATATGTTTCTTAAAAAAAAAAAAAAAAAAAAAAAGGGAGAAAGGGGAAAAAAAGTAAACCCAAAGGCCATTGAAGCCCCGGAGGCTGTAGGAACAGCAGGAAGCAGGGAGAGACTTTGGGGTTATGTGGTTGTGGTGAAGATATTACTTGTTAAGTTACAGTTTGTGTAAGAGTTGAGGATTTCAATCTTTATTGCTTTTCACCCTGCACTCCTACAGTGATAAAAGTTCTCTGGACATTGTGTGAGTCTCCGGTGTTCATCTACTTCACACCCCTTCCTTCCCCCACAGTGAATAATAATTGCTATTTGAAAACACAGCTACTCAGAGATAGAGGGGATTTTGTAAAACTAAGCCAAGCGTGTCATAGTCCCTTGCACTCAGCTTTGGACCTCCTGGAAAGGGAAATAAGTGACTGCTTCTCTGTTTTAATTAATCTTTTAAATTATGAACCCGTCTGCAAGTCCCCTAGGCCAGTTTTCCTCTGTGTGGCCAAGGTACATGGTCAGTAGCATCCAGAAGTTTCTCAATAGAGGATGGGGTGACCTGTTTTTGCACAGGTGTCCTTAGCAAACTAAAATTACCTTCTAAAAAGACCGAAGCTACAGGGGGTCTGCATAATAACTGCTTGACAAAGCACTTTTCCATGACAGAGCTCAAAGCACTCCATATAAGGAGGTAAGATTATTATTCTTAGGTTTTTTAAATTGAAAACTCAGTCACAAGAAGAAACAGCAAATTGTGCAAGGAAGCAAGTGACTTAAAGGACTATAAAACTCCTTTCTTTCAAGTGTCAGGGTTGTATTTAGAAGGTCCTTTACTTAATATCTCAAACAGTAATGAGCTTTTTACTCTTCATATATTGATGGTGATGAGATTCACCGGTTAAAGAGGGATTGAATAAATAGTCTTGAGTCAGTCAGGCGCGAGCCTGTGTTTCACATATGATGTAGAAGTCCATCTCATTTCTTGTGCCAATTGTTTGAATTTAGAATGAAAATGAGAAGGGAAAGTGACCAGCTGGGAACTAACCACTTTTAAGAAAGGCAATTAAAAGCTAACCATTTGGGGCATAACTATTTCTTAAACTAAAGTTAATGTCTCAGTGCTACATTGTCTCATTGCCTCTTTTCAGTCAGCAATCCACAGTGAAATCAATTGAGTCTCTAATCTCCACATATTTTTAAGAGTCTTTCTCCATGATACTAACTAAAGTCCCTAAATCTGGAAGACTCACCCACAGTCACCCAATTCACTTTCTCATGGAAAACCATGTGATGAAAGCCAAAGGAAATAGTTACTGTTCAAGTAGAATATGTTAAAGCAGAATAACTATATTCAGGATGAAGAATTTGCCACCAACAGTATTAATTCATAAGAAAGGGGTTTTTTATGGTCTATTTTACTTTTCATTGTTAATTTTTTTGGCTGATTCAATTTTTTGGCTAGTCAATTTTATTCCTATGCAAACAGTGTAGCAAATGGTATTCTCTGCTCCTCCCCTCTGGTAGGCAATGTAGCTCAAAAAAGCAAATATTCTTAATAAATAATGATTAAAATGGACATTTGTAGGATAAATTTGTTGCTCAATAGGATTGAATTCTTTGGAAACATACAGAAGAAGATATAAAATCCTTGCAAATGACACCAAAATTGAAAAATACGAAAAATTAAAGAATGGTTGACAGTCCTTAGGCACAAAGTGACTCAGAAAAGGATTTAGTGGTTTTACTGTACGAAAAAATAAACAAGATGTCCCAGGGCAACAGAGAGGCTGAGCCAGCAAGTGCTGTCCTGGATGTAAATACAGGAGGAGACTATCAGATAGGAACAAAGGAGTTTTAATACTATGGATTGCTGACAACTAGTAAGATTATTATTGGGATATCTCTCTCCACTTTTGAGTGGAAACATTTAAGTAGGATATTGACTATTTGAAAAATGTTCAGAAGAGAGCTGCAAACAAAACTTCAGTCTAGAAGCAAGAGGAAAAAAGCATCTTAATTTAATCACTGAAAAGTGCAGATTAAGATTTCAATAATGATGGGCTGATGGTACTTGTGTAGAAAGAAAATGGGAGAATCTGACTTTTTAACTAAACAGGAAAGGTCATTATGGATGGAAGCTGGATCTCAACAAATTTAGGTCAGCATTCAAGGACAAAGCTATTTTTAATGAAGGATCTTAACTGCTAAATAAAAAAATTCTTGTCTTGGAACACAGTGTATTCTCTCTCTTGTGAAGTTCCTAAATCAAAGGTGTTTGTCTTTCTGAAAGCACAGTTACAGTTGAGGCAGCAGCAATGGATTTCATATTGGGAGCCCTTGGCAAAAGTCTTTGGTCCTATATTACAAAGGAGGTCAGGCTACATGACTGTTGTGTTTCTTCCTGACCTTAAATGCTATCAGTCTATGAAACATGGACTTTAAGTCTCACTCTAAATAATTTTGCTTTCATTTGACCTCAGTGAAGCCATTTAACATGGTTGAAGGTAAGCGTGTGCTCAAGTGTTTGGCTGAGCACTGGGGGACTTGTCCCTTTCTAATTGACCATGTGCCAAAGTGCTTTGTTGAACCTGTACCACAAGTCTTTGTATGTCATCAAAGGTGCACATGAGAAAAGCTCTGACATGTGTTTTTTCATAGCTCTGCGTTCAGAAGCTACTCTTTTGCTACATTTACTTTTCAGTGTAAATCCTTGTGTAATGTACCACAGAGCTGTTGAATGTAACTCCCTCTTCCTGGCTGTTTTCGCTGCTCTAGGATTCAAGAACGGTTTCGCTGCTCTAGGATTCAAGAACAAGTCTGAGTACTACCTGAAACATCAGAAGTCATTCCATGTGCACTCAAAGGCTGTATGGGCAGACCATTTCTGTGACAGTGGGAGATAAGACCCTCCTTTGGGGGACATCCTTACCTTGGCCTACCTACCCGAACAAAGTATTAACAAAGCTACAGCTGTTACTGGTCTGAACTGCAGGAGACTGAATCAAATCAAACTCATGGCACATGCCATGATTGTAAGGGACTTTTCCATGACAAACAGTAGTTAGCATTTCAGGCACCAAAGTGACAGTGTTATGATATCCTTATTCATACACATTGGTTCTTCAAGGAATTCCTTCATAAGGAATTCAGAGGATCCAAAAAGATATCTGAAGTAAAGACTTCCTGACCTAGAAATAAACTCAAATAAAACCTGAATCAGGCATTCTTTTTCAGTATGTGTTGTGTTTTTTTCACGTAGGTAGCCATATTTTTCATTTCAGTCTAGTAAAAAAAACCCCAAACCCTACGCCTTCATTTTTAAAAGACAACAAAACTAACTTCTATGATAAATCTTCCTGTGCTTCTTTAAAGGGCAGCTCACTTTTTAGAAATATGTGTTGAGGCATATTAGTCAAGTCATGAGGGTCACATTAAAAGCAAATAAATCACCAATTAAAAGCAATCAAATATTTGGTATTGAAAGACTTACTATAACACAAAAATGAAATACAGACAGTGAAATACTACGGGAAGTGCTTATAAAGTTCATTATCACTTTTCATATTTTAACCAATTTCAAAAGCCAGAGAGAATTCTATTTTACTTCTATTTTACCTCAATCTTTCACTTTACTTTATAGTACCTGTCAGATAACTTCATTCATAAGGCTGAACCATAGGGGCATTCCCGGTAATTTAGATATTCTTCTGAGCTACAGTATGAAGCAGTTGATTCCTTGCTAGGCTGAATGGCTAATGTGAGTGTTTGCAACTTTGATTTACACCTTGCAAATTGTATTATTTATAGCAGTTTTGCCCTAAAAAGGCTAGTTAACAGAGTTCAGTGAAAGTTAAAATGACTTAAGTCTAATATTAGACCATGCATGCTGTGCAGTGCTGACTTTCGCTTCTGGAGAGCTTGGTTCCATATTTACAACCCCAACCACAAAGAAGTGCAAGCCAGAATTCAGCCCCAGTTAAAGTAACCCACAAACATCTCATTAAATCATTCAACACACAATACCAAAAGCTGAAAATATGGCTACACTCTTGAATTTTCCAGCTCCCTGCACAACTTTAGCTCTGAAATGGTTTTCCATGATACATTGTGTCTTTGATATCTGGGTTAAACAGATCCCCAAAAATATAAGAGCCGGGCATGACTAGAGTCAAATATAGCTCAGTAAAAATTAAAGTTTAGGGCTTCTTTTGAACTAATATCACCTTACTGAACCAACTTTAAAGTACAGCCCCACAAAAACCTGAAAGAAGGCAAGGAAAATTGGACACTCGAATACTATAGAAATTCCTAAAAGGGAAAAGTTTTATGCCAACTTCACTGTTAAAGGCAATGTAGTCAGCTCTAATTATATAAGGATTTCCATTCAGCCTGAGGATGACCTTTAATTCCTGGACAGTCTTGTGCTGAACTTTATCACAGGGATGCTGCTTTCCCATCCTGGAAGGAGGGAAATGAAGAAAGGAAAGAGAACCCTGAATGCCAAAGCACCTGCCTGGAAACATAAAGTAAGACTTAAACAAAATAAGACTTTTGTTGTCTTGAATAATTGCATACAATTATGTTTTTTTCAACTCAGTATTTTATTTCAGAATTGACCATGGAGAATATTCCATGTTGTATTGGATGCTTTTCTTCAATTAACAATAATAATTTTAAAAAATTGGAAATGCCTCCTCACTCTGGAATTACAAAGTCATTATGGAATTAGGCTAAATTGTTTGAGTCAAAGAGATGACTCTGTCCTTAGAATCACATATGCAAAGAAATGAAGGCTGTGTCATTGCACAGTCAGTGCTTGCCAGTGACTCCTTAAACTCAGTTCCTCTCCGAACCTCATCAGTGTGGAATGTCTTAGAGGTTTTGTGTGGTTAATAACATGGTGACAGATATAGAGGAGTCTCTTGCATGACATCCTATAGGTGAGGTGGAAAGGACTTGACCTTGCATAGGGGATTCCTGTGGGAGGGTGGCAAAACGCACAAACTTTTCTCCTGCCCCTAGATCTTTAGCAGCTGATTACATTTTTGCATCTTAGCCTCTTTGCATGCATAATATAATTCCACTTTTTTTCTCAGCAGATTGTTTCCCAGTTTGACCCAGCCTTTTTACTGTGGCCTGCAGATCTATCTCAGCACAGAAGGCCACAAAAACTGTCTTTTGAGGCACCAGACCCTTTTTCAATGGGCATTCCCATTGGCACTTTTACTCCTTGGGCCATGCATAGTATAATAGTGAATGAGAACACAATGCCTTTTTATCCTGAAGGGAATGGTGCTTCTTTGGCGTATTTTGCACATTACCAAGCTACTGGGCATACATTCCAAGTAAGTTCGAATGTCAGAGCTACTACATCTAAAGGGCCACATTAAAGAGATCCAAAATCAGCCCAGTCTTTTTATATAAAGAGCAGTAAAAGCTCTCCAACTTAACCTAATAAATTACTGTTATAAAAACAGTTTTATGTAATGTGCAGAAGTCTAAGAAAAACTGTTTTAATGGTTATAGAAAAGGAGAGATTTGCAAATCTGTGAATATAAGTTCATGTTATGCGTTTTTCAAGTAGAGGGAAAAAAAGAGAGAGTAAAAATTGCCAAAGCAAAATGTAAAATAATGGAGTCTCAGTTTCATTTTCATCCAGTTAGCTCCCCTGAAAATGAAAAGTCTGTTCTACAGAGTTCTTTTTAAAAGATGGATTAATTTAACTTTGGAAGTCAATTGCCAGGAATCAAGGGTGGTGCCTGCACTTTCTGTGACCAGCTGAAGGACACGAGAACAGACAACGACTGAACTGAGCTCTCGTGAATAATTCACCACATACACAACATTTTGACTATGTTGCAGTCAGTGGGGTTTTGGTTATTGACTCGAATAAGGTCAGGATTTCCATCATGTTTATCATAAGAAACTTAGACAAATTTGAGAGAAAAAGATTCTAAGTGTCAGGAAAAAAATAGGTTTTAAGGGCTGAGTTTATATGCAAATCGATATTTAATTCTATTAACATTTTTGGCTAGAAAATAGCGATTTGTTGGAAAATTGTAAAGCACTGAATTTGCTTCAAACCCTAGTTCATTTCTGTTCAGAATTAATGAATTTTAACTGAAACCAAATAATGGGCTCACCCATGTGAAGATGTTTTACTGCAGTTTGTGAAATCTTTCTGTTTCTAGAAATGGTTATTAATTTAATATCAAAATATCCTCAACTCAGCCACTATTTCATGCTCTAAATATTTGTGTAACCACTTTTCCCCCCGTATTGTCATTTTTGTACCTAATTTTCAGCCAATTTTTAATGAAATGTAGTGTACAGCCTATACAGACAGTTTCTGCAATTCTGCACTCAGGACTCAGCACAGAGATGTTCCTGTAGCTGACTGGCACCTTGGCCAGGGTGCAACATGAATATTAAACACTGTTACATGGCTGTGTTAGCCATTGCTGTGATTATCCTGTGATTTAGATACCTTCTCACCATCCAAACATTTTTAGAAGTTTCCAGTCTTCCTGGTGCTAAATGTATTTTAAACACCCGGTCTGCCTATCAGAAATTATAGTTGTGGGTGTCAACTAAGCCCGTATAGGCCACCAGTTATAGAAATATTGCACATTGTTATCTTGTTTTTCCTTCTTCAGTGGAAAACAGCTTTAGTCTCCAGTGCTTCCCAAGCATTGTTCCATCTCCAGGGCAATGGTATACTTTCTGTGAGGAGACCCAAAGTGTCCAGTTTTGTGGAGGAAATGGAGCTAGCACCTCATACAGTCTCCGAACACTGGAACTAATTTGGATTTCTCTCCTCATTCATACACTCAGTCTTCTCTCCCCACTCTGCTACACCTGTTTTCCTTTTCTACTGAAGTCATACAATGAACTGATGACTGAAGATTTTCCTATTCACAATCCTTGCAATTTCTTTCCAAGTCAGGGCACATCATGATAGCTGCATTTAACTTTATTTTGATTTTTGGGCCAAATTCAGAGTAGTTCCACCCTGTACATGCCATTGAAGTCAGTGAAATTACACAAAGAGGAATTCAGTTCACTGTTACAAAGGCTTTAACTTGTTTTCCCAGCTCACTATGAACACTTAAGTTTTTGCTGAAAACTTTAATTTCATTTGCAGTATCTAGCAATTTTAACTCTCTTTTTCCTTATTTTGCCTAGTGTCTCCCCTCCTTGTACATTGCTGCTTCACTTCCCAAAAAATCTTCAGTATCATTCAATACCTCCAACCTGCTGGACATCTACAGCTTCATTAATTTGCTTACCTTATGAGCTCACTCACTTCCCCATACCCTGCTTACCTCCAGGCACCTCACTGCACTCCCACAGCTGGTCATTCCCTGTGCCAGGTTATAAACTTCCAGGGTATCCTTAAAGAACTTCCCTGACTCACTGGCCAGTCTGAAAACCCAAGGTGTCTCTCCCATGCCAAGCAGTGATTTCTCAAAATACATTGCTTTCCTCCTGTTGGCTCTAATGACCAAAACAATCCCTGCTTGTGCATCCTGTTGAAGGCACTTTAGCCTCTTAGTGGGAGAATCCCAGCATGGCCAGGAAGCCCCAGTGTCCCTGGAGTTTCACACAGAAAACATGATGGGGAACTTAGCAAGAGGGAATGCTCTGTCCCAAAGGACATACAACACAGTCTCTAGAGGGAGTGGGCAAAGAAACCAAACCCAACAGCAGTGAAAACACACAATGGCTGAGAAGGAAGATAAAAATACAGGGAGGTGATATATCCCAGAGGGTAATGACCATAGGCAGCCTTCTTTAGGCCAAGGTCCTCATTTCTCAGCTTTAACTGCAGTTATCAATACATAAGATTTTCTTGCATGTGACCAGAGAACAGTCAAGACAAAAATCTCAGAGGCCAAGCACTTTATGGCTGAATTTGTGTGTGGATGGCAGTGAGCTGGGTCAGTGCCCCACACATTGCTCAGGAGTAAGGTAAGCGCTGAGGATGGGCTGAACACCACATCTGTTACTTGCCAAGGGATGGCCGCTGCATCTGTGGTTTTGCCACCAGCTCCTCAGAGCAAACACGTCCAGTACAATATTTCCCTGAGCAGCAGCTGCAAGGGGATCACTTAAAATTGCATAAAGCATTAATCTGAACTCTGAGACAAGTTTGGTACTGCACAGTTGGACATAAGCCAAAGTGTCCCATGTAGTGAAGGGAAAGGGGGGAGGGAAGAAGAGAAAGAAAGGAAAAAAGAAAAGACAGTCCTGTCAGTGGTTTTAAGCTGCCACTTTTTTTTTTTTTTTTTAATGGAAAAATTGTTACAAATGGGTTCTTCAACATATGTTATTAATTTCATTGTACTGGCTTCTTGCCAGTTAAGCATCAGTCCTGGTTTCTTTGCTTTCAGTTTTAACTAGCAAAACTCATGAGATCATTAACGAAAATGGACATGAACCTTTTTTCCTGCACACAAATGCTTTGAAGCAACTGACTCTTCTGAAGCTTTTATTTAATAAAACTTCTGCTTCTTTTTTTTTTAATTTTTTTTAATAGGGAGATGTGCTCCTCAGCAAAATATGGTGTTTCTACTATAAACAAAGCAACATGTGAAGGACTTCAAACACATTTACTGGTACTGGCAAGAGTAACAAAATCAGAAACTTTTAAAAATGCTCATAAATGTGAAGTAACATTTCATAAAGCTACACTACTATTTACTTTGGTCAATATATGCTACATGCAAGAGACCAAAGTGATACTGAAAAATAACAATGAAAGAGACTGTGGTTTGATAAAAATATCTACATATGGAAATGTTGACTGAATGTTATTAATGTTTGATTTGGCTTGCAAAGAACTGCAAAATCCCCTTGAAGAAAGAATGCTGTTTCTTGGATTTCTACGCCAAGCAGCATCTCCCACATTACAAGAAGCATGCTGAGCCCTTAATCCAGCACACACATTTGCTGTAGGTGTGGGCAGGGAACACAGGCTCATTTGAAGAAAGAACTGGTTTATTTTGCAAGTGGAAACTGGCATCATTCACCCCAAGCTGTGGAAACAGAGACTTGTAGCAGACATGAAGACAGTGGTCTTACTGGTCACCAAGGGTGCTGGTGCCACTGTGCTTTTGCACTCCAAATGCCTGCTGTTTTCACACCCTGTGATGGCCAGGCCTTTTGTGAGATCCTCTGCAACCACTGGTCCCAGTACCCATCTCCAGGACTAAGCTGAAGGCTGTGCTTTGTAACCTAGTATATGAGAGGAGAAAAAAACTCTCTTACAAGCTTGGCACTGCTCTGCCTGTTGCTTCCTCCCTGCCATGTATGAGAAGCAGATGCTGTTGGGTGGTGGGTGCTGGACAGGACCTGGCAGAGGAAGTCAGCACCAATGTCCAGAGCACTTTACACATTGTACGTATTATTCACTATACCTGTAAAGAAACTGCCCTTTCTCCTAAAGGAGAAAGTTTCACAACAGAAGGCATAGCCTTCATGTATTATTAGTACATAAGACAAAATAAGTACTAAATAAATAAATTAATAACTACATCTTCCCATTCAGCAGAGGTACCAATGTGCACAAATAACAATACTGGAGAAAGACACACTCTTATTACTTCTATCCTTGTCCTTAATTCCCCTCCTTCTCTCCTGTTGTTTAGTACATGCTCCTATTACATCATGTCTAAAATTAGATTGCAGGATCAGGCTTTCTTGTGAAATATTTAGCACTACTTCCTTCAGACGAGACCAGGAATTCTACAGGAAAGGCCTTTTTTCCACTACTTTTTATGTCTTAGCCTGATCCTGCTGCCAAATGAACAAATGTCTTTCCCTTGGCTTCAAAGAATCTTGGGTTGGGCCATGCAGCCAGAGACCACAACATGGCATACTCATTAGATAAAGGGAAACGTATGTCTGTGTGTATAAATAGCTGATCTGCCTGCTAGAGCAGATGAAATCATGCCCAGAGATTTCTTTTCTAATTAAAAAATTATGATTCAAGTGGAACCAAAGCCCTTCTCCTATGACTGAGCAGCCCTGCAAATTATACTAGAAAGAGATACAAGAATACATCTTCCTACTCTAAAGATGCAGAAGCCATGGCAGACAGATAAGGATATGCAGATGTAATCCAATCTCCAGGGCTCTGTTACACACAGCTATGCAGGCATACACACAAATGTATGCAGTTTCCAGGGAAGTTGCTGGCAGTACAGGCTTAGACAGGACAGTTTAGCCAGATAAAGGCTGCAGATCACTACCTTAACTGCCTGTCTCTTCCAACAAACTGTTTTTCACAGCTTCTCTGTAGTTATATTAAGATGTTTTATTCAGTGGAGAAGGATGGATAAGAAATTAAAGGTGCTACTTCAGGGGTTTATGCAACTTATGCTCAACTCTATGGTTTACTCAGAGTACCCTGTCCTGTATATTAAGTACCTGTGCTCCATACACAATTTTAAATGTCTATTTTCTCCTCCCCTCAAATGATTTGTAAGAACAGGCACTATAAACTGTAACAGAGTATTTTTAATAGATTCTTATTTTTGTACAGTCTGTTCAGTTCCCCTGTGCTTTTCTTTCACCATCAGGAATACTGATGGTCCCAAAGGTCCCCCAAAAAGTGTATGGCTTCTAGATCCCCTCAGCTGATTAAGACAAGGACAGGCCATTTAACTGCTGAACCTGAATCTAAAAAAAAGGTGGTCTTCTTTTCTTTTGGCTTTGATTGTTTCAAAATGCATCAATGAGAAGGCAGGCATTTAGGTAAAGTCCAAATTTATATTTGTTGGTCAAGATTTACCTGATGTAATTTTAGATTTATGAAAGTTGGCTGGCCAAGACTGTGCCTACATCTTGGTTGCAGGTAGCAGCGTGGTTTTGAAGTGAATCCTGTGAGCAGGCAGTACTGATGCTGGGGGCTGAGCACCAAAATTTTTTTGTTGTCCTGGTCTGTTCCTCTTGCAAGAGGATAGTCAGATATATTTGCTAATGTCGACATAGCCCAGCTCTTAGCTGGCCATATCAAGCTTCCCTTATAGGCAGTAGAAAAAAATAAAAGGCAAATCATCCACTTTGTCTGAGACAGGGATCTCGGGACAAGATGAATGAGAATGACCATTAAGCAGCTGAGATGTCCACGGTGAACTTTGGTGCCTTGAGTAAAGCCAGTCAATCCCTGCCCCACATGTACAGTCCTACATACACTCAGCAACAGGTGAGGAACTAGCTCCAGACCATGTGGGGCACAGAAGGAGCTATGGGGCAGCCCAATGTGACACGAGAGGACATGACCCTCAGGGGAACATGTGCAAGTCTGATATGTATGTGGGGCAGGACTTGTTGAACTGAATGCAGCTGGGAGCAAGAAAGGTGCTCCCAGTTTCCAGCATTGTAAAGGATCTGCCAGTTTCTGGTGTCTCCTGCCAACTTGACACTTGTAAGCCTCAGAGGAAGGGCTGCACTGTTGTCTCCAAGTTTGTTACAGCTCTTTACTTTTGACATAAAAAAGGGAAAACCTTCAAAGAAACAAACATTTCATTGAATTAAAGAGATATAAAATGTATCGTCACCAATAGAACCTGTTTCATAGAAGCCATATACAACCTACTCTATATGAATATCATCACAACATACAGAATAAAATTCTGCTTTTCTTTTCCCTTTAAAATTAGCTGCCATGTTTCAAATTGAGAGAAGTAGTTTTATAGTTTTGTTTATTCTATGATTAGTTGTGTTCTTTTTGAGAACTTCTACATTATCCATTTTCTTGACGTTTTGAGAACTCACTGTGGCAGTTGCCAAATATGTAAATGTTGCAGCAATTACGCTTTCATTGCCCATGAAAAATGGACCTGTAAGATTTAGATGGCTGCAGTTCTTTGGCACTGAAAGTATTTTTTAAAATCAGGGAAAACATTTTTTGTTATCCTTTGTTGTAGTAGAGGTTAATACACACTCAATGCATTAAAGTTTAATAGAAAAAGTTATGATGTATTTGATTATTTTATCAAAAAATTCCTTTTCTGATCTCAAAGGAAGACTGAAGGCAACCAGAAACATACCAATGATTTTGTCATATATCAAAGGTTTATTAGATAATATATTTCACAAAGAAAATCTATTTGTCACATATGCTTGACTAATCTACTAAACAGGCATGACTTCAAAGGATACATAGGTGCAATAACACTCTCACACAGAACAAGTGGCAGGACTGGGATGTAACACTTTCAAATTTAAAGAAAGTGGCATTAACGTATGCTACAGAAAGGAAAAATATTTACATACATGGAAAAAGGCAAAGTCAAATGAATTTTTATTCTGGCTACACATACCTACACACTGGTTTTGGCTATAAATTTTTTAATAGATATGCTGCTCTGTCAAGATCAAAAGTTTCTGAGGAATGTGCTGATTTTAAAAACATTTTATTTCTAAAGTGAATGACAAGATACACGTGCGTTTGAGTTTTGCCACTAAAAGACATTTTTTGATTTTATACTTTATATATTGGAATATAAAGATTAATATCTGAAATGAAAGGAATTGGATACAAGGATCAAATTTTTCAATTCATGGCAGTGAATGGGTGAAGAGTAACCTAGCTAGTTACAAACTTGCCTAACACTCAGCCTTAGTAGACTTTTTGATATTCCTCCTGCTCCTGCAGAAACCCCTGGTTTATTTAGAAAACTTTCATTGACATAGCCTGCAGTAAATGGCGGGCTCATTTTAATGCTGAAGGCCTGATGCCTGTCCCTGGAAAAAATACCCTGAATCATCTTGCCAGGGTTATAAAAAACATCTTTTGGATAGGAGCTTGATCAGATTAAAACATTAATGTGCCTAACTGCCCCAGCTCCTTGTGCTTGAAGTCTTAGAACATCAGGTTAGTTTACCAGGCACAGCATCTCTGTGCACTTTTATTGCACTGCTGGTTTATAGCAGGGTATTGTCCTGCACAGTACTCCTTATCTACATTTTAATGGGTGTTTATTGTTTGTGGCAAGCAAATAAATAAAACACCCTCTTAGAATTAGAAAATTGAAATGTAATACATATAAACAATCAAGGAAATCCTACAATATGGCAATGATTAACCACAGCAGCAGCAAAACAAAGATCTTTGTATGTATTGGAATTAAAACAAAACAACCAACAAACCCTTCCAACAATCTTTTTTCATAGTTTAGTAACCAAAACTATTAAATACACCATGTATTAGATAGAGCTGATCGTCAACAACCCACAAGCAGATTTCATTTGCATGAATTCCAAAGTGATTTTGCATTGACTACACAGCATACGCATGCACCACTGAGGCCCTCTGGCAGGACTGACCCACTGGATTTGCCTGGAATGCTGTGGTTTTGCAGTCCAGATGTATATGCTGGTGGTGGCTTGGGGTTTTTGGTTTTTGTTTCTTTTTTTTTTTAAATGAATGGGAATTATGGAAAGCAAAATAAATACCGTGACTGCGTGTGAAAACACGGGTGGGATATTCTAAATTAGGGTAAGATCATTGAAATAAGAACAACATTTCTATGTCCAGTTCTTTTAAGTTATTACCTGAATATTTTCTGTCTGAAAATGACTTAACAATGAGGTCCTTCACAAAAATATACTAGTTACCGTGAGATCTTGCTGAGAACAATTTGGTCTTGTTGAAAACAGCTAGGTCAGTTCTGCAGTGTTCTGAGTGTTAAAAAGGCTCATCAACAGGATTGCTCAAAAGTTACTCCAGTGCAGCAAAAAAAATAAAACCAAGTCCAGGGTGGAACGCATTATTCAGAATTTTATTTTCAACTGAATGTCACCACTTGGTAGAATAGAAGAAGCTGAAAAATAAATGGACCCTTGGGTCAATGTGCCAAATGTTTTTGCTTCAGAATATTTCAACTCTCAAAACTTTTCCACTTGTTCACAAGTATAGGCACATCAGTAATTCTGGCTTACCTACAACTTCGGCTACGTGCAAGCCCATAGATGTGCCATGGAAGGTTGTAACAGCGTCTTCTGCTCCTACAATTGTTAACACTGCTCTGCTTTCTGGTTGGGTGAGCCCTGCCTTTGCAAATCAGAGATTTCCAAACAATATTAGTCATGACACTTCCAGGCCTTGCCAGAGGCAGAAAGTCCTGGAAAATTCAAAAGGTATTATTAAGCACTTTCCAGCTCTGCTGAACATATATCAAGAGTGCAGGTAGCCACCCCACTTTTTACTGAGCTTCAGAATAGCTTCAGGTTTGTCTAGCATGGCTCCGGATGGAGCAGACCCCAGCGAGGGGGAGAGCAGCAATCCATGGGAACATCACAGCAACTCCACACCAGACCATGATATGGAGAGAGGGTCCCTGCTGTGTAGAGCCCTTTCCTGTAGCAACTTGAAAGTCTCACCATATCTTCTTACTATCTGCATTGATTTTCAAAGCCTTTTTGAGCAAAATTCTATACTTTCATAAAATAAAAACTGAACACTCCTGTGTTCTCAGGTACATTCCTCAAAATGTACATTCTCTGTCCCTTGTGCCTCGAGTCCCTGCTGACACCACAGGCTGTCTCTCATGCATGCTCTTTCCTTATTCACTGCTTTTTCCCTGGCAACATCTGCCTCTGCTCTCTACTCTTCCCCACTAGGCAAAAGTAAGAGAAGCAGGGAGTCAGGCTAGCTTGGGGAATCAGAAGAATGGAAACTTTCTGCAGCTCAGTTCCTCTGGGAGTCCCTCTGCTCCGAGCCCATGAGTGGTTCAGAAGGGGTGTACAACAGGGCACAGAAGGAAACTGCAGTGGGACAAGAGTCCTTGTCAGGACTGGACGGTCACGCTCCTGCAGATAAAAGGACAGAGTAAAAGGAGAAAAAAGCTATTCCTGCTTGTAATACATTGTGGAACTTTTCATAAGTTTGATGGTGGGGTGCCACCTCTGCTAGGTTTATTTGTAATAAAGCAGTTTACCTTGCAAGGTAGCACAATTTTACTTGGGTGACCTAATCAGTCTTTCATCAATATTTTGAATTCAATGTGTTTAACTCCTGAGCCATTTAGATTGCAAAATGGATGAGATTGCCGAGGCTGCCAACTGTATGTGTTGTCAAGTACCACAGAGTTGTTCAAAGGACATTTGAATGGAAAATTATATTTTTCATATGGGACACTAGATTAGGTGAATTGTTACTTTTTTGTTTGTTTGCTTTTAGTTAAAATGACTGAAATACGTATGCAATGTAGGTGCGTTCAAACCAAAAGCAACGCAGGAACCGGCTTCAGTAGGAACCGTGATCTTGGAGAACACGCATTGGTTTCAGAAAATTTCAGATATACAACGAGGGAGTAAATAAATCCTCATATATACAGGTACACACACACTCACACAGACACACACATACCACCATGTAAGTTTCTACATAAGGAATACATAGAACTGTAAGTCAGCCAGAGAAGAGCAAGGAAAGTATGATGGCAAAAATTTTTAAAGCAAATAGTTTCTGCATCTTCCCACTATTGCCAACATTTTTCTCTGTTTTGGTGTAGGACTTCGTTTTCATTTAATGCTCCTTTCACTAGGCTCCTATTCAGGAGAATGACTGCATTGAGTATCTTTACTAATGAGTGACAAAGATGTTAATAGGCTTTGTTGCACTATGAAAATGCAGAGGATCAGATACAATCAGGAACTTTTGTAACAAATTTTAAAACATGCAATTCCCATCAGTCTGATTAAGTTATTCTGCGAAATGGACAGCTTACCCCCCTTTCTGACTATATTTTTTGGTGCTCAGAAAGAGCTTTCATGGTTGGTTTCTGAAGGCTAGAGCAGTGACTATAAAAATGTTAAAAGTTCCTCTTCTTTTGGTGCTTCGCTCCTCTCATGCAGCTGTTGTTTTAGCCTCCTGTACAAATAGGTTTGAAAAATAGCCACTTCCTTACATAAAACTGTTCGTGGTATCCGGAACGACAGGGTGGGCACTTTACAGTAAATGGTGTTTAGAAAGAAATGTTTTGAAAACAAAGAAACCCACATAGGAAAACACTGACAAAACCATACAGAACCGTACAAAAATGTGGCTTATCTATTTTGACTATTTGCTTTCTTTATGTTTTCACAGAACACATGTGGCCCTCACTTCCAGGCATACAGTATGTAATTTCAAGATTCTCCAAATGGAGAGAGTAGTCTGAAAAACTGTGCATATAATTAGATATGGAATACTTTTAACAGCTGGAGGGATTTCACACTTACAGCCTAATTTACAAAACTTCGGGCTTGGCACTGTTTCAACACTAGCACTGGAAGTAATAATTTTCTTGGCATTTTTTTGGCTCCTGAAATTATTTATGTCTATACATATATCATTTGAAAATCACACACACAAAAAGAGTACTTCTACCTGGTTAGTGATAAATGAGATACTTTAGAAGCAGTGTCAGAAAGAAGTCAGAAAAAAAGTAATCCCACAAAAGGCCCATACTTAAAAATTACAGCTAATTTCCTTGTTTTTGAAAGGTCCTGTGTGAGTCTCCTGTGTCACTGAAAGTGTTTCAGACATTTTTTCTGATACTACAATTTAGTTAATTTGTATGAGATTTACAAAGAAGAAATATTATCACATAGCCAACACATCAAACACAGTAGTTAGGAAAGTAGATTTGTCCAGTAGGTGAGCCAGATATAATTTCTGAGGTGAGATCTAGTAGAAATGAGAATAATAGCAACACAAGGAACAGATGATTACATCTATCATTTTCATTTCTTTTATTGACCTTGTTTTAAGGGTAGAATAAAGTCTGTGCAGGCTCTGAATTATTCTGTGAACTGCAATCTCAACCATTCCTGTTCATATGGGTCCTATGCATGACTTCGTTTCACTTTTGAGGATTCAGAGACTAAAATAGTCAACTTATCAGAGCAGGATAAATAGCAGAGTGTTCCTCTAAAAGACAGAGTGATAGAATTCTCACTAAGATAATCTCATACTGAATTGGGGTGCTGATTATTTAGCATCCCATAACTGTTAGGCCTGTATTAGAAGAACAATGTATGTTTAGTTTTTCATAGTCTGTAGATCACTAATACTGATTAAGAAAAATTAAAATAAGCCAACTTTTTGTGATGATACCCAAAACAGTGGGTTGTGAAACATATTTTTCCTGGAAAAATACACCTTGTGTAGGGCCTGACAGTGGTGCATACTTATGTTTTGCATTACATACATAAAGAAGTCCAAAACATTTTTACATAGACTTTTACATACAAATGTCTGCTCTCTGCAGCCAGTGAAAGGGGAAGAATTTCACATCCTTCTCCTAAGGTGTGCAGAATAGGTTCATGGCTGCAGACTTCTACATTACAGAGCTAGTCTCCTCTTGAAGGCTGTGGAACAGGTACTTGAAAGAAGGGACTTCTTGTGTTGTACATGGTGGTACACTGAGGATCAGTCTTCTGGAAGTAAGTGACACAATGCATGGATTAACGTATTTACAATGTTTTGGGTTTGGGGTTTTTGGTTTTTTAGGTTTTTGTTTGTTTGTTTTTTGGTTTTTTTTTTTTGTTTTTTTTTGTTTGTTTGTTTGTTTGTTTGTTTGTTGCTTTTGGTTTTTTTTTTTTTTGGTTTGGGGGTTTTTTTAACTTTATTTCCCACCTGCCTTACACCTCTGGTAGCTCACACACTGCCTGTTATTTGGAGGAAGAGGGGCTGACATCCTCCATCCATTAGTGTCTAGCGTGAAGCCCATGGGATTCAGGCCTTTCCCAAACATGACAATACCAGGCAAGGACTTGGTGAATCACACATCTACCGCAAGGAATCGGCATCGCTGGTCATTTAATGTCACACACCAAGTAACCATCCCACAGAGAAACCCCTGGCTTCACCAAGCCTAGGTGGACTTGGCACTGGCAATGAATGGCTGAGATGACTGGCATGCCTTCAGCAGTGCCCCAGGATGCACATTGCCTGAAATTTTTTTATCAAGAGCGCTCCTTAAACTTTCACCTCTGATGAAATTTCACTAAGCTGTTTCATTATGAATAAAATATTTTTTTCCTCTAAAGGCACAAATGTATTTCTGTTCGCCCCTCCATTCCATCTCTTCGGAAACAACTTTTAAATTTTGCAAAACTGAATGCCATAATGATAAAAAAACCCCAAACCACCAAACTATTCTAGTACTCTAGTACCTTTGTACTGCCAAAACATCTACTTCTACCATTAATCACCACAAGGTCTTCCCTGAATTCCACCTAATTGCAGCAACAAACATGAGCTGTAAGCATTCAGTAATGCCTCAACTAGACAGGAAGGAAGACATAAGGATAAATTCCTCAAGGATCCATATGTTTAATATATATAGCATGTATGTTAGGAATTGTGTGTTAACACAGTGGCATGTTTCAAAAAAACCCAAACAATTTGGGTAGTCTGAAGGGAGTTTTCTTTGAATACATATTGATAGCTGGACAGTTTATTGCTGAAGAACAACCATAAAAAATTCCATAAAGAGTTATTTGGGTAAAATAGATGCAGGAATGAGAATATAATTTGTTCATACCAAGTTCCACAAAAATAAATAAATAAAAAAGAAAAGAAAAAAAAGAAAAGGCATATATTTATGACTCCATGCCTGTCACATTTGGATGATTGAAACATTCATGCCTTTGATCCGAAATCCTCTAAGTCTACCAGTCTCTCTCCAGCCTCTGGATCACGTGTAAAATCAAACACACAGATAAATCTTTACCACTTTGGGCTGCAAGTAGCTTCACTTCCTGCTCCACCATGTATCTTGAAGCTTTAAGCTCTTTCCATGGGCTTTTCCAGACATCATTGTAAAATGACACTTCTATCAAATTCAACAAGGTTGGAAAGGAGCCTCCAAAGCCTGTAATCCTGCTATGCCACTTAGCAGTGAGGGGTTCCCTCATCTCTGTCCCCCCTAGTATCTGCCACCTCCAGGTACTCATCCCAATCATGCCTCTGAGTGCTTGGAATGGAAAATCAGGCAAACTTCACTCAGTTTTCCCATTGCCCAGCATAGATAACTTTGTAAAACCTACTTTTCTCTTTCTGTTTTATTTTAGCAACTGTGAACAGGGAGGTGAAATACAAGAGATTCATGTGCCAAACGCAGGATGTCAGCTGGCAATTATCTCTGCAAAGGAGGCAACATCAGGAGATGATGAGATCAAATGTCATGAGGAAGTATGATTCTAGTATTAATAAACACCTGTCTGGTATTAGTGTACCTGCTGGACTTCTCCCAACAAGACAATTAATCACCTAAACCTGGCAAAACAACCTGCTAAGCCCTATCACCGTACACATTGCAAGGTTAGACTGAATCTGTTCCAAAACCTGTGCTGGAGGCCCTGTAAACTCCAGACACAGGCTTTTGTGTCAAGGAAATCTGTCAGTTCCTGTCGCTCCCTGCGATCTGGATCCAGCAGGAAGTACACCAGTGGATGTAAGGTGTTGGGGCAATGCTGCTGTCCTGCTGGGGAGAAGGGACACGAGGCCAAGGAGGTGCCTGGCACCAGGTGCTGGAAGGGCTCCTGTGTGGTTTGCATGCATCATGGTCTGAGCCAGCCAGAGTGCTAAAACACTGGAAATATCACAAACACATTCCAGTTCCTTAGGAAGACTCAGTGGGATTGCTTTAAACACATCATTTTTCAGAGTCTGGGCCTGACTTGGCCATCTAGTCCGCATGATATAAGGAGGTCAGTCCCTTGACCTGGCTGCAGTCCCCGTGCTAACCCAGTGCTTCCAAAACATGATGCTCTCCCACTTTTATCTTGCTGTGTGGACAAGCCCTGATTCAGTTACATAAATAATACTGGCCCTTTGGAAGCAATCCAGCCATTAAACCTCTTGATTCAGTTTAAGCCTGAGATCAGGATGAGGCCTAATGCGTGTGGAGTAGAGATTATCCCACATCTGCCAACTGTGGTACGCCGGCATCTGCTGAGCACCTGTCAGGGGTCATGGTCAGACCCAACCCACAGATCCAGTGCAACAATTCCTATACTGCCTTCTCTTGCTCAAGTGGCAGGACATCATCAGATATGTATTTCTAAGAGAGATTGGGCCCTAATTGCATGGCATGCACAGCAACCCAGCTGAAGACTCTAAGTTAGCAGAAGTAAGTGTGCCTGTCTCCTGCAGCCCACACTCAGGACTGGGGCTGCCAGAGGTGCAAAGCCTTGGAACCAGCTGCGCTGCACAACTACGCGAGCCTGGGTAAGGGTGTCTGCACAGAGTGTGAACGGGCTTTTGCATTTGCCTGATCTGCAGTCATTATCTCTGAGAAACAGCATGAATAAGCATCTGCAGGAGTTGAAACTGGCAAAGGATGTAGGCTAAGATCCAAGGAGAAAATTCCCATTTTTCACTAGATCCCAGACTTTATCCATTATCTCCATACTGTTTGTCCCACTTATACGAATGCTTTGTTAGCCCTTCCTCCTTCACCTGCACACAGGAATAGTGCAGTAGCACCGTGGCAGAATATTTATGAACAGAGAACCAATGTTCATCATCTTCCCATGCATGCCGAGCATTCTGGTTTCACTGCCACATGCAATCTTCTACGCTTCTTTCTACACATTTAAGGCTACAAGAACTATCTCCCCTTCACATGCCATATAGCAGGCTGAAGTTATTGTAATAACATAACTGTGATCTTCAGCGACTACAATAGAATATTGTCTTGAGATCAATTTCCTTTTTCAATAAAGTCTTGATTTTGCCTCAACATTTATGAAGTGGTGGGAGGCCGTTATCCGTTGAAATTATCTCTTTCATATACTATACCATAAAAATATGGCCCTCTATATGCACTGTTATAAAGGTATTTGTCTGACTAGCTGACTTTAACCACCCAAGAAGAGTAATAAGTTCAGTAATCCTCTCGAAATGTGTAGCCTGGAGTGTGTTATTGCAGCTAGTATTCAGTGCACTCTCCAAAAACAAATCACAAAACCAATTAGATTTATGCATTTACAATCCTTGATTGATACAGCCTTGACATAAATCACAGAGTTAGAAAAACACACTGCTGGATTAGCAAACCACATTGTAGTAGTGTGGCTTGCAATGTCATTTTGCTGAGATATTTATGATACCAACACAATCAATGTCAGTCTTAAGCAAGTTACTCTTGTTACAGGGTGATACAAATAGACATGCATCTAAGTTTTTCGTGTGTGCAGAACAAATGCAGCCAGGTTATAACTTGGAAAGATATCTTGGGACAGATTCTTGGCCTGCTGTGTGAGTTTGGCCAGCCCAGTGATCTCTAAAATTTCACTTGAAGAAGAAACTGTTACCAATGTGGCATAGGGGTATTCTGGTGCCAGTAATGGTGGAATAGAGAAAAATATCTTCTTCAAGTTCACAGTTTCACAGAAATGGTGTCAGATGCAGAGTCTGGTGAAAGTCCTATCAGACTCCACAGTATATAACTAGACTCTTTTGAAGTTTAGCCGTGGTCCACATCACTATATGGTCAACTCAGCACCTGGGGCATTGTTCATCAGGAACCATTTCTGCACAGCATTGTGTTAGTTCTTCACACTGCAGCTCCTGTTGCCCACACTCCAGTACCATTATTGTAGCTCCACATCTCTACAGAAGTGAGCAATCAGCAAGAGTGGAGACTGAAGGCCTTCCTGGACCCACAGTTAAATAATAATGATGGCAAACTGGAGTGGGTAAATTTTTATTAAGGACATCCTACCTAGAGAGAGAGCAAACATTAACAAAGATACTGAGTGAAGGACTAGATATTTTTCAAAATACTACTACTACTCTTATTATAGCATATGTCAACCCAAGCAGCAGTGTTTCATATTAACCATCTTAAGGTGGTGAAAGGATAGCAGGAAGGAGGGGAGCAGATGCACTCTGTGCTTGTTTCAGAGTATTTGGCAATTACATTAGAACATATAAATGCTCAAGCTGATCAGAGAAATCAGAGAATTCATGCTGACTGAGTACACCAATTGTCCAGTAGGCAGAAGGCTATTGTATAAGTGGGTTGCTACTTTCAATTTCATCTGTTTGAATAAAGGTTTTACAGGAGGAAACAAAGTAATTGCTGGAAGGAATTATCAGAATAAAAATCACAAGTGGATATTTGGAAGTTGGTAATTTACCTGGGTTAATAAGCAGGACACATTGTCAATCCATCTGAAGCCACATCATCCAGTTTATACATAGTCTTTAAATCTGTCCCGATGGTTTGCAGTTCCCAACAAACACCTCTTGTGTTTAAGACCAGTCATAGCTTTTGACTCCTGGTTTTGAGAGCAAATAAATAGATGTCTGCATTGAGGGTGAATTAGACAGGGACTATGTGAGATAAGAGATTGGCTGTGTTTCCACCGTTGTGGACTTCAGCCAAAGAAGGAAAGATTATCACTACTAATACAGCATGGGACTTTGAGATGGTCTGTCAGCTGAAGCAGAAGAAATTGTAATCCAAACTCAAAACGCTAAAGGGAGGTAACTAACATGGCCTGACTCTGACAGTGCCTGAGCAGAGATTCTGCTGGAGACAGCCCTTTCAAGCCTATGCTAAACTGTTCTTTCCCCACAATTTATGCTTCAGCAACAGAAAATGAGCATTTGAAATTCGGCCTGCAGTTTGAGGTAAACAATACACTTTCCTCCCTTTCTTTTGCTTCTGCCAGAGTAAAAAACCCCAAGGAAGGGGAAGGATCTTAGCAGTAATATTTATTACTGAGTCAAATCTCTTGGTATTTGTACGCTTTGAGGCCAGCCCCACAGCCAGCATAAATAAGCGTAGCTCCCTCAGAGTTGCATTGTTTTGTTCTGCTGCTGATCCAGTTCAACAAGAATAGGAGGAGAATAAAATAGAGACTCCTGATTGCCAGGAATAGAAGAAAATTAGGGTAAGAAAGGTCCAGGCAAATAGAAAGAGTTGCTTATGGACTCTGGGTATTTTCTCAGCACTTGCTCAGAAGAAGACCTGCAGTTCATAGTTGAGTAGTTAGGAAGCTGCAGCATGGGATCAATTGATCTATGACTGTATTTCAGGGAGTAGTTTATCAGTGGGTTTATTTAGAAAACAGACTGACAACTATTTCATATTTCACTCATTCCACTGAATCTGCATAGAACAGGGAAACTACAGCCCTCTCAGCTACTTTTAATTCCCCGGCTTTACTACCCTGGTTAAGAAGCTGATGTCTGTAATGTGTCAGTGTAATAAAAAGTGAGCACTTTGTAATTGCTGAAGAAGATTTTTTTAATATGATTTGATAATCTCAAAATTTTTGTCTCTGGACAACTTTATTGTGTGGAAATTGTCTGCCTTGTAATAAAAAGTGAGCAGCTGAATTGTGCATGGAGAAGCTGCTCTGCACAGTGCCTGAACACCAGCATACTGCTGGTGGAGACACTCTGTCTTCATTCTCTACACACAGATATGCCTCAGGCTGTGTTAAGAGAGTAGTTCAGATCAGAATGAAATACAGCCATTTTCCAAAATGTAACACAGTCAGAAAGATCCTTCAAAACAATTTTTATCTCCCTTTTTTAATAGAGGCTTGGCCTGTCTGCCTTAGCCAGGTTCCATTTGCAGGACATTCTTATCTTAATGACAGTTCCCAGAGTGGTTTCATCTGTCTCAGCACTATCACCTCAGGAATTGTGAATCAGCTTCCAAATTCTGTGGAGACTTAGGCTATGGGTCCCTCAGAAACATGGGCTCTGTCAGTTTTCTGAAGAACTACAAATATACCATGCATTTGGCTGCACAACCATTGGTTTTCATGGCTCAGGCTGGGTATGGAGGACTGGATTTCACGACCAGGGACATGATGGCCCCTGAGCTGCCCCTGTATAGGGGCCTGACTGGGGTGTTTAGCATCCTATGGACCAAAAGGTGTAGGGAACATTCTCCATCCTAGAGAAAGTGTGTGAAGCTAAGCAAGTGTGCTGTGCAGGTTATCATCACTGTGATATTCTTCAGAACCATTTTCTAAGAACTGTGCTAGAAATAAATCTTGTGTGCACATACTGCTACTAAGTCCTGCTTTGACCACTGCTACTATACTGAAATTTTTTCTCTGGACCTTTGGTGAGAGTTATTTCCCATTTTGCTCACTATCCTTGAGCCAACCTGATATCTGTGGTTAGATGTGTCTTAGACAAGGTTCATGAAGTTTACTTGGTACTTTCAGAACCTGAAGAGATGCTTTTACTGAACACTCACAACAGGCATGTCTACAAATACCTTGCTATGTCTATAAAATAACGAGTTCCTGTTTGCCTGTTCATGTAAAGGAGAGGTGCAGATGATAACATATTGCAATCAGTCTTCAGGATTTGACTACCAATGGCTGATGCTTAGGGGGGAAAAAATGTAAATAAATTAAACAGTTGATCCTGAGGACAAAAACTTTCATTGAGGGGCACTGCAGTGACCAGATGTAGGCACTTCACTGCTAGAGGAAGAATAAATTTCAGATAGGTTTTTATTACACATGAGGCAAACGGCTTTGCTTTCTCTGTTTAACACAAATACGCAAAGCTTGCCTTTGAACCACAATGCTACCACTCTCTTGGCAGCAATATTAAAGAGGTCCCCTTGTTTTGTTGCATGTTAATACCAGCCTGCACTCTGAAATGTGATTTTAAAAATAGAAAGTTAATTGTTGCTGGGAAATTTTAATTGAGGCTGATTAAAGGAAGCAACAAAATATATTGACTACTAAACCTCACTTCTTGTTTTAAGTGTGACCTATAATGGACTCCCCCAAAATCATTACGTGGTCCCTCTAAGCATTCCAGGTTTTTCATTTGAAATTCATTAAATGTTTGTGTGTCTGATTTTTGGGGGGTTTTCTGAAAAGTTTTATAGTCACAGCTGCACTAGTTATGGATAGGTTTATAGTGCCTTGCCCATCAACTGGCCCACATGTCCAATCCAGTTTGTTTGATACCCTACCTTTCACAAGCATTCAGCAGTTCTGGAGGTGTTCTTATAAAGCTGCCAGTAAATGTACCAGCTGGACTCATTTATGTACATGAGCAGCCTCATTCCGGCTGCCTTACAAAGAGCCAGTGGCAGTAAATCTGTGTTCGGTCCATATATGTACTTTAGAATATTTTTTTACACTTCTGAAAAGAAAATAATAAAGTATTTCTAAGCTTTCTAGTAAGTTATATGCAGTCTTCAGAAGAACTTGAATGCTCCATGGTGAAAAAACAACCTTTTGAGAGTCCCTTTTTCTTTGCAGTAAATTCTTTATGCTGTGCAATTAAAGCTGTTAGAAAAGTCTGCTCTCTTAGAAGCACACTGATGGATGGCATTTTTGTAGAAATTCATGTGAACAAATTGCTCATTATTTCCTTTTGTGACTGTTGCAGGTGCAACATGAATAAAGGACTTCTTGAAGGCTGCAAACACCTTCTTCACATTGCCCAGGGAGGTTTAGTGATAAACAAGGCTGGTTTAAAAGGTTCAGATGCGTGGTGGAATGAGGAGGTGCAGACAAGTCACCATACAACAGAATTTTCAATAAAAGCTGGCACAGGTGAAAGAACCTCCAAAGAAAGGAAGAAAAACAAAAAGGAAATAATAATAATAATAAATGTTTTTTCATCATCTCTAGATCTACTCTGAGATATATTTTCAGCATAGTGAGAGAGGATGTCAAGAAAGGAAACTACTTCTCCTTGACCATGCTGGACAACCTGCCAGCATTGTGCTCCTCAGAAAATACTCTTCCCTCTCTTTTCCCATCCTTTTTCTAGATCTACTCACAGCTCTTCTGTGCTGTGTGTGAATGTCTCTGTGCTGAGATCAGTTACTGCAAGGTTTTGTTAATATTTACCAGTAGAGATTCCAGTAAATCCTACCTGCTAGGCTTCCAGCTTTGAGGAAGTTTACTTCAGCACTTCTACTAAGAGCAAGGTCCCCATGATTTCTATTTCTTTAAGTTGACCAGAGCTCTTAGCCAACCACTGAGAGAGTTTTTACCAAAGTTAGTGTTAAAAATTTGCTGATAGCATGTCTGCTGAACACAATTTATAACTTCAGGGCAACCATGGACTTTCCTGCTGTGTGTTTTACAATAAAATACTTGACAGCGTGTATGTCTCCTCTACTGCCTTACAGACTTGCCTCTGTACCTTTTCCTGTGACATAAGTTAAGTGGCTTCAAGCTTCAGCGTGGAATACAGCTGGCAGCTTACCAGGACAGATACCATGGCTGTCTTTCTCCAGCCATAGTACTGTTGCAATAAAAAGATATTGATATACTTTATCAGTATCTGTGCTCTACTGCAGTCCTTGTACATTTTTCCTCTTGGACAGTGCACCTTGTCTTCTTCCTCTCTAGTCTAGAACTGGTTTTAATTTCTACCACCAACTAAAAATAAAATTATTACAACCTCTCTTTTGCAGTGGTACACTGCAAAATATAAGGAGCATTAACTCAGAATTTCCTAAAGCTTCTTAATGCTCACTTCTGTTTGGGGATGTATTTTTGATATTATTAAAATATATTTGCTGCAAGCATCTCCCCTGTATTCTGGAAGCCCTTTCCAATGCTTCAAATTTGGTAGCAATTAACAGTTGCAGGGAGCAGTCAAAATACAGTGCTGTCAACCCATACAATCATAAGTCTTTCCTAACCCCACAGCTTGTAAGTCATGGAAATTCATGCTCTAGGAAGCTTGGAGCCAAGTTGACCTGAGGGCACAGAGGCAGCCAGCAAAGCTGCCAGCCAGGTGATCTGAGTCAATAGCTAAAGTGAAGCCTACAGACGCCCAAGCTTCTCCACTGATGTTTATGCCTCATGGCTCCAGTCATCAGTTGCCTTCTGTTCATTGCTTGCATGTCCAGAGGCAAAGTTTTTTCTCCCAGTTTCCAAAGGAAAGCAAACTATGATTTTCGTTTTTATATAGCACCAGTCAGTCTGTATCAGTCCAAATTCTTTCTACCTGGTCCCTTCATTAAAAGGCAGGAGAGGTGACAGAAGATTGTTTTTCTGTGTCAATGTTTCATTTCCTCCCTCTTTCAGCAAGAGAAATGACTTAGCAACTGGTTTCATAGTGTGGAGAATTCACAGCCTACACAGTTCAAAAACGCTTCCAACATTAGTCCTGATCTGTGGTTATTTACTACAGAGAAAATCAATAGTTTCTCGTCCTGTCTAGTTGGTTTTAACATTAGCTTCATTTTGTTTATCTTTGTGCCAAACTGAAAAGATTTGACCTGAGGCATGGAGCAAGACATTTCATATCTTCCTACTAGTGTCATGTTGTTTGTGGACAAGATAGGTTATTGTGGAGAAATGCAATACAAACTTTATGTGCATGATATTAAGGGGGTAATGTCTAGACAGAGATTGAGTGCCTCTAGACTTGTGTCTACTGCAAGGATTGATAGAAAAATGAAATCTCTTAGTAAAGCCTTCCTAGAAACCCACATAAGCATTAATGACTTTATTTACAGCACTAATATTTTAAGCATAACATAATTGTGTCAGCCATTTAGAATAGCAAATGAGTCAGGACCTGATGCATGACTCCTACAAGCAAAATCTTGTTGGTGTTTTGGGAGGAGGGGGGTGTCCTCTTTTTAAAAGAATACCTCTTAATCTGTTTATGTCATTATCAGAAAGGTCACCAACTATGCCAAGTACTGATATCTTATTCCCAGTTTAACTGCAAATTTTAAATGCTTATGTGGTGTGCAGATTAGCTGCTGAAGAGCAGCCAGGAGTGGCAGGTGAACATGGCAGGGGATATTAGAAGTGACTGAATTTTGGAAATGGGATGGCTTTCTTAAAATAGACCAACAACATGAGTCATCAAGAGATTTCAGGGAAACTCTAACTCCTACTGTTAGATAGTGAAAGGCTATTGCCAAGGCTGAATCCAGAAAACACCAAGGTTGTGGGTATTGAAAAAGATCAGTGGAATAGGCTGTCAATGGGTTTACACTTTTTACATTGCTATGCTTTATTAAAGTGTACAAAAAGGCTTGTGTCAATACAGTAAAACACATTGTATTGATTCACATGCCTAATGTTTGGGAGAACAAGTCCTGAAAAGCCAAAAAAAAATCTATCCTGGATTTAAACACTTCTGTTTTGTGTGGAAGTGTGCACACTGAAAAAGGTTGAAATTTAAGGAACCTGAAAAATGCTTTAAACACATGCTTGTATTTTGGAAATGCTGCAAGAAAATAACAGGAAGCTGCCTATCCAGAGGCCAGGTCTTACAAAAAAACCCTAAAACTATTTACAAAAGACTAATATGAATAAAATTACTCCCCCAAAAGCCCAATATGAATAGGATGCAAGAGGCAACTTTCTCTAAGGTCAGCATGACCTTAACTTAAATATCAGTGTGGTCAAATCCATGGCTGACCTTTTCAGAAAGGGGATATTGGTTTGAGGTATATTCAGAGCATTACCTTGGTACCCAAAGCTTAGCATTGCAGTATGTGGCATCTGAAATCAGTAACTGCATTTGAATCTTGTTCTTATTCTTCATTCACAAAATTCTTTGCAACATAGGGGCTTCTAGACTGTAGTCCTGTTCATCATTATTACCGACTTGTTAATGTTTCTCTCTGTAATGGATCTAAGGTTTATTGGTATGACATAACCTGGAAAACATTTTAACTTTTTTTCTTCTCTTGGCAAGAAAATGGTCCCATTCTGGGATGAAAAGATGACACAAAAGAAACCAGACAAGGATCATTACATTTGCTAATCTGAAGTGAGAGATTAATGCAGAACTCTGGACTAGTTCTTAAAAATACAGGGTTTTATTCCATTTTCAGAACATCTGCATCTGCTGAGGTGTGGGGAGAGGGAAAGCATCAACACTGATTTTCCAGTCTCTGTTATGAAATAAAGGTAGTACTGTCACGTTTTGCAACTTAACAATTTAAAGTTTTGCATGTCACTACATCTTTTCCACTGTCACTTTGTTAATATGAGAGCACAAGAAAGCAAGAGTTAATTCATTAATTATTTTGTATTCTTTCTAGTAAGATAAGCCTTTCATTTTAACTTTTCATTTACAAATGTAAAGCTAACTGTAAGGAAAAGGGTTCCTTCTCTCCTTGCTGAGCAAGGGAGCAGTGAAATACATTGAGTCAGCTCTGTCACGTGCTCATTATTACTGGGACTAGCCAGGTACTGAGCCCTGTGGTTGGCAAACTGAGAGGAGATCAAGGCCAGTCCATGAGTGCTTGCTCATATGCTACTCTTCAGCTTTGTTATCCAGAATATACACTAGACATTCCTGATGCAGAGGGTTACAATTCAAAGGCACTCCTGGGATGCAGCATTCTCCCCACTGCTCTGCCCTTTGTGAACGATGGGCTGTCTGCTGCTCAGCATTGCAGATAGCTCTTCCATGTGTAGCCTTGCATTATCAGTGCCTAAATTAAGCTATGAGACAAAGAGATTGTCTCACAATTGCCCATCACTGGCTCTAGGTCTTGGGTGCCCCTAAACCTCGGAACAGGAACAGCGAGGACAGACTGGAAAGTGAATGCAATACTCGTGGCTTGCCAGCCTCACCCCAAATCAGCTCTCACAGTACGAGCACTGAGGTGAATGAATTTATATATCACAAGCCAAAAAAAACCTTCTAAACAAGAACAGTTCTTTGACTTAGAAACACAGGTACAGAGGTAAGAAAGACCAATCAGTATTGCTACTGAAACGTCAGCTCAGAGCTAGTGGGCACTTCCTGAAAATACAGTTTCTCAATTGGCTTAAAATGATCAAAGTGTGGTTTGCTGCTGGAAAGGGTGTTACTGCTATTTTGCCTGCCTCTGCCCACATTCTTCCTTAGCCCCCATGCAATTCTTTCTTCAAGTTTTGCCATGTGAGACTGCACTGAAATTTAACATTTCTAATTCTCAATCATGTCTTTGAAGATTTATAAATTAGATATTTAATCAAAATTACTAATTTTAATGTTTCATCCCATGAATTACCTACTGTGTTTCATCTAACCTTCAGGAGGCTAATATATTGAAGAATATTGACATTATAGAGACATTAACTAGAAAGAATAAAGAAAATGTGCTGGCTACAGTCTAACATTCAACTCAGCACAAGGTAAATTTTTTATTCACTGTGAAGAAAATGCTCTCTGTTGTCTGGGCTCCAGCTTGAACACATAAATTTCTACATACTGAAAATCATGTATTTAGGTCAAAAGGGACCTCTGCTAAACTGGTCTAACCTCTTTCTAAAAGAGGAACTGTGTTCAAAGTTGTCCTGCTCAGGGCTGTGTCCAGCTCTGTTCTGAGTATTTCCAAAAACAGTCTCCACAGCCTCTCTGGGCACCTGTCCCAGTGCCTGGACACCCTCATGGTGATATTTATTCTTCCTTTCATCTAATATCCCTTGCTGCAGCTTGTGCCCATTGCCTCTTGATCTTGCAGAGGTGCTCTTCTGAGAACAGTGTGGATCCATCTCCGTACTGCCTTCAAGTAGCTCCAGGCAGCATTTAGAGACCAGAGCCTTCTCCAGGCTCCACTGACTCAGGCCCTCACCCTCTCCTCACGCATTGTGTGCCACAATCCACTAACCACACGTGTGATCAGCTGCACTTTGTGCAAACATACGAAAAAACACCAGATGGTTTGTTGCTAGCTCCTGAATGACAGTTTACACAGAAGCAGACAAATAGCTTTGGATGCAGGTTGAGCACTGCCAGACAGGGGGACACGTGATAATGCAAAGGCACAGTGTGCTCCAGAACATGCTACCCCAGCTCTCTTGTCTTCTGTCAACACGATGCCTGTGCCCGTTGCCATTGTCACCCCTTCCCACAGCAGCTCACAATGGCAGGAACAGATTTGTGTATGTACTCATGGAAGAAGCATTTTTTGAGAAATATGGGGTGCAGTGTGGCAGATACCAAGGTGAATTTGGGCAGAATGAGATAGAATAGCCACAGAACAGCTGGCAGTCTAAAGGTTGTGCTGTGAACAAGCAGTGATCTCCTGGTCCCATCTATAACCTCCTTTAACCCCACTGGAACTTTAAATATTACAGAATTCAAAAATCTTGAACATCCTCATAGATGTTTTGCCTTTAACCTGTTGGTGAGTCTGATTTGATTAATTTACAAATAAGGCCAGGTCTGCCTTATATGAGGAGCTAATATGATAACTGAACCCATTTTCAGCACAAGGGTACAAATATCTTTTTCATTGTTCCTTCCAAGGCCTCCACACTGTACAAGAGGCATTCAACATCAGCATTCCAGGGGGTTCACTGGTAATGATCATGGCTGTGGATAAAAAACTGGTTGGCAAGTAATACTCTGTCACCCACTGTTGTGTCATATACAATATCTTACATTAAGGAGGCTTCAGGGGAAATAATAATAATTTTGAGGGGAAAAAAATTAATAGAAGTGGAGGTTTGGCAAAAAAAAATGTTTTATCAGGAATAGCCCTTGCCAAACATAACATTTTCTCAGGAGCCAATCTTGGCAAAATGAATGTTTTATCAGGAGCAGAAGTTTGGAAAAAGTAACATTTTATCAGAATTGGAGCCTTAACAGAAAATGCCTTTTTATCGGGCATGAGGACCATGGCAATTTAAGGAGAAAAGGTTGCTGAAAGTGGAGTTTTATCAGGAGTTTTGCTTGAGGAAAATAGTGTTGCATGAAGGGTAGGAACTTTCCAGAAATAATGTTTTTTTAGGGAGAGAGGACGGATGGAAATAACGTTTTATCAAAAAGAAGGGGGAGGAATGGATTTAGTGAAAGTTGTGTGCTAACAGCTTCTGCCTTCCAATATGGGAAGCTTTGCTCCTGAAAAAACATTATTTGCACACTGAGTACTTGCCCTAGCTAAAATGCTGGTTTTGACAAGCTGTGCTGCTGCTAAAATGTTGTTTTTGGCAGGCTCACTTCACAAAAAGATGTTTTTGAAAACTCTCTTCAGAGAGATGTGCAAATTGACTATAATACCTGCAGCAGAGCCAGGTACCTCTGTGAGCCAGCTTTTCATCTGTTTATTAGTTCTCCATGGCTTCCCTTCTGCCTTTTGCTTTATGGTGATGATGTTGATGCACAGCACTTTGGATCCTGAAACACCATTCTGCTTCCAAATGCAGGCCTCCTTCATCACTTTGTTTCCCTCGGCTGCTCACTGACTCAGAGTGGTTGACTCTTCTCCAAGTGTGTGTTATACATCCTTTCCCACCGGGCCTCTCCCCCCACACCTGGAAGGCTGCTTATGCCTGGTTTCTAACTCCTCTGGTCAGCATTTGACACCACTGGGGTTGAGATGTCCCTGAATGCAATGAAAGACCCAGTGGCAAAAGCCACATGGGAAAGTCTTTGTTGTCTCTTTTCCAGGTTTCAGAGGTCAGCCACAAGGGACTGAAAGTTTTTCAAAGTGCACTCTCACAAAAAGGTGCATGATGGAGGAAGAAAATGACAGGTTGAGTCACTTAATTCAGCTCCATATCTCATCATATCTCAGCCATGCTCTATAACACATTCATCTGCTTCCCTGTGGCATTTTTGGCAAGTACCCAAGTCAGGAGTCTCCCATGTGTTTTCTGTGGGTAACATCACTATGAAGGAACTGGGACCATGCATGCATGTAAAACTACAGCCTATCAACAATTTGAATTGTTTGAATATAAAAGATGAGATGGAGAGAATCAATCACTATGAACAGATGGATGGGATTCTCTGTGGACATTGCCAGAATTTGCAGGGCATCCTCAGAATCACTCACTGTTTATTTACAATGTTACTGAGCACCAGTGGGAAGTCATAAGAAAGGCTGACTCAATAGCTATTTTTAAGAAAGGTGACAGGTGAGAGCTGGTTATCACAAGCCACTCTTGCCCAAACTTCCAGGTACTGTAAGACTCTTCCAGTAGAAATGAAAGGGCTGGCTTTGTTGAGAAGGGAGGCTCTGAAACTGATTTCAACTTGAGCTCTTCTTTTAAGGCTGTAAGAGAAACCATCCTGTAAGGAACTTGTGAATAAAAACAAACAAAAAACCATGTGTGATGAAGTATATTAAGTACATCAGCTTAAAACAGGTTGTGGGACATGGAAAGCTCATGAAAAAAACCCCATAGATCTGACAAAGAGGACTGTAGTTTTCTTACTGTCATAAGGAATAATGCCCTCCAATGTTTCAGAAATTTCCCAGTGCACACTGGCCTTTAATCCAGGTCCCACTGAAGCATTTCCTCATACAAATATTGTAAATTAATATTATTGCATTGTAGTGGTTGTGATTCATTGCAGCTGAAGTCCCTGTTCTATGAGACGCTTATTTGTACTGTGTTCCCCTGATTGTTGAGTTACTGATGATTTGTCACTGTATCCCCTAGTAAAATATTTTGCTGTCTTATGCTTTGAACTCTGCATGTAAGAGAGTTGGGATTGCCTTTTGATGGCGAGAGATTCAGGTGAAATTTGACAGATCTAGGTAGCTAGATCTAGATCTAGGCTTTTAGGGGGAACCCTAGATGTTCAAATCCATCTTTTGTAACTACCAACAGTGACTGGCAGAGACATTATCCACAAGGCAGGGTAAGGTGGGTAATGTCTCTTCTTGTTACTAAGTAGCAGGACAACCTAGGGAGTTAAGGGGTTGCTGGCTGACTAAGAAGGGTTTGGGAAAATTGCATCTGGATCTCTGACTACTGCATTTCACTTCAGGTTTAAATGAATCTCAAACGCCAAAAAAAAAATCTTATCTGAATCCATTGACTCAATTTTGTTTTCAACTTGAAACTCTAGGAAACCACTTTCAGGGAAATCTATTTGTATATGGTTTCAACGAGGAGTAAATGCTTTCCAGTTCATTGGACATTTTGCCCAGGTGACGTTAACCCAGATTTACAGCTGTGACATTATTGCATGCCTGACCCTGCTGGGAAGATTGACTTGGCTCTCCAGGGCACCTCATTCATGCCCTACAAATCCCACTGTAGTACAGCGTTGCCGTAAGGGCTCTCCTGCAGAGCTGGATGTTCCCTGCTTGCATTATACAGGTATAAGGTGGCTCTGAAGTAAAGTGCCCTGCCAATTTCAGTTTCAACGCACTCTGAGCTGGAGTATCCATAGAGTGCACACTGCTCCCCTCTGTGGCTCTGCTCACAGCAGCGCTTACTCTGCACTGCCCTTAAACAGGCAAGAGAGTGACAGGTGCAGCATCCAGAGGGCATCTGTCCTGGATATTTTCTGCTGGGTTTTTTCAGTTATTATAAAATACTTATTAATAACATTGGACTGTTGTTGGTTTTTTTCATTTGTTTTCCAAAAGATGATTTGTAATATGGTGAGCGTGATCAAGCCTTGTGCATGTATTTAGAGGGGCAATGGCTATTTGTTTCAGGTTACACAAATACTTTGCTTGAGCAGAACCAAAGCTGGACTGCTTAACCAAATAAAAATAAAGTAAAGCTTATATTTTATGCATAAACCTAATGCCAGTGTCAAGTAGTTTCTGTGTGAAATTGTCCACAGGGCGTCTTCCTCGTGTAAAATCTTCCTGTGCATCCCCAGTTGCAGTCCTATCATAGTCTTCCAGGACTCACTGTGACAGAAGGACCCACAAGGCCTTAGATCTCCCCACCGGAAATGACTCCCAGGCCAATGCCACACGTTTATTATAGAAAGCTATGTCATTGACCTCAGGGGGACAAGGGCTTGGGTCCTGGCTATTGAAATTACCACTGACCTCTGTCTAAATAGATGATGCATTTACATCTAGGCAGAAGATTTTATCAGCTGTGGAACAACTGAAAGGAGAACTCCTAGCAGCATTTAAAGAAAAACTGTAATTTCTGGTTTTGAGAACAGCAACAGATATACATTCAGCCTCTCCCTCAAACTTTGTATTTCTCAAACTCTTAGCGTTGTAATAGCCTGCAATGCAAACATTATATTCAAATCTCTGCCCCTCCCTCACTTGAGCCTTTTTTTGTCTTCCCTAATAAATCCATAACACAAGGAATATTCATGCCTTGTTTCCTCTACCTACGTCTGTCTCTGAAGGCAGTTGTAATGATACATTTAACAGCTGATAGAGATTTTAAAGTCTAGTCTGTAGCTCCAGAAAGTTTATTTCTCCCTCTTTTGTAAATGCTGCTTTATTTCTGGGGTTTTGGTGTGTTTTTGTTTGGGTTTGTTTTGTTTTGTTTTGTTTTGGGTTTTTTGTTTTTTGGTTTTTTTTTTTTTTGGTGGGTTTTTTTTTTAA
>VZRN01000256.1:1660812-1751040 GCA_013397935.1 Dasyornis broadbenti
TGCTTTTTTTGTTGTTGTTTTGCTTGGGGTTTTTTTTAAGGAGCTTTAACAAGAATCCAGGAAACTCCTTCAAGAAGTGGCCTACCATTCTTTGAGAAAGTTCAAGCAGTTTTCAGGCCTAGGATCTACTGGACTTGACTGTTGCACAGTATTTCTCTGATAACCATGGCCATGTCGTTCAGTAGAAAATAGATTTGAGCAATACATATGTACAAGTACATTTCTTGGTGTGGAAAGCTCAGCTCATGGGCTGGATGGTGTTTTCCCTTGAGTCCACTGCAGACAGCAGGGTTTGGTGTTGCCACTCCACAGTCCCGCCTCTCCATCCAGAGTGGCAGCCTCGCTGCACTGGGTATACAGAAAGGATGGCATTTTTTCCTCCTCCTTGGAATTCGCCTCTCTTTGGGGCTTTAAGTGAGACCATTAGTGTTATTGAACTTAGCATTTGGCAGTTTATATATGATAAAGGGGTTATTACACAGTGATCCCTGTATGTTTAGGTCAGCTGTGGCAATCAATCAATGGACACTTTGCCTTTGACAGCACATGCTTCCATAAAAGAATTCTCTGGCAGAGCCCTGTTAGCTAGTAATGACAGAGTAACCTCTGTCAAGTAATATACTTGATAAATTTTGCATGTGCTGTTGACTGACAGAAGCTCTGGCTTCCTGTCTGACCAGCATACACAGGCTTCAAAGAGCACAGAAACCCCTTTCTTCTCCCCAAAAGGAGTGCCTAAAATCCATGTGGGCAGAGTCAGGCCTGCCTCTGAGTGGGGAATAAAACAATGCTGCACAAGGGAGAGATGCTTTTATGCCTTTACAAAGCTAAACTTGCTCTTTCCCCTTTCCTTGCCTTTCCCTGTCATTCACAATTATCTGAGACTCGCTGGCTTCGCACACTTGGCCGTGCACAACACTCGCCCGTGTGAGTGGTCCAGGCTGAAGGGATAAGCCTCTCTGGTCTTTATCTCTGGGATCTGGCTGCTCGGCTGCCCCTTGTTTAGTCTGGGTAGAGGCAGTAATTGTCTGCAGCTGCGGCTCCTGCTTCCTCGCTTGCCCTGGATCTCCGGAGGTAGAGCCACAATGGGTCCATGGAGGCATCTTGAGGTTTCTTAGCTCGCTGATGCTCCCCAGGACATCTGTCCAGCCCAGCAGTGGGCAGCCAGCCTGAGTGGCTGGGGCTGCCCCTGGCAAGCCCAGCTTGCTGCTGTCCATGCAGGTACCTTGGGTGTGCATGGCTGTGGGGAAGGCTCCTTCACCATACAGACCTCCATGGCCATCTGTCCTTTTGTTGGGTACAATGGTCTGCTGGGCTCTCACCTTGCAATGCCCTGACCGTGTGCAGAGATTTCTAGCCAGCCACTTCACTGGTGTCTTCTCACCATCATCTCCAGGCCACAGAGCACAGCAGGCTCCACCCCTCACTCTTTCATCAGCTCCTTCAATACCAGTTTGCATTTCACCATAGATACGATACCAATGGCTGTTTTCAGTGGGCGATGAAAAATTAAATTTCCTCATGAGCAAGCAGAGTTCAGGTGAAAGAGTCGTAAGCCCATTTGCTGCTTCACTAAACACATGTATCTGTTTGTTTTGGAAAGAAGTGGTTTTCGTCATTTGCTTCCACAGGAGCACAATCTGATTACACGGGATTAAGTCTGAAAACCATCCTAAGATTAAATGCAGCCATACATAAAGATCATCAAGTGATTCTGTGATCCCAGCTCCTGCACTTGGCAGTGTAAGGCAGACCTGAGAGGGAGGAGTTCACAGCAGCACCCCACTGTCACTTACCATATGGACTAATTGGAGTGTAATTTAAAGGGATTCCAATACTCGCTTGTCAGCAGGTGTTCTTTAGGGTATACCAATCAAAACAACCCTGTTTATGGAAAATGTTATTTAAAACCAACATGTAGGCTGCAATAATAATGACACCGTTTCTCAGCAATTGCAACATCACGCAGTGAAAGCTGGAAAGAATGAGAAAATATAAATCCAGACCCCAACTGCATGTGTACTCGTGCCCAAGCCATTGCATTTAGAAAAGACGGCATTTTCTGTCTTTAAAATACTCTTCTAATTTCCATATAGATATCTACTAATAGCTGTAGGGGTTCCTGTGGGACTACCAAAGCCAAATGTGTACTGAAATAGAGTCTGAAGGCTGTCTAAACATGAATTTTCTATGTCTGTATTTTCAATTTGCTATGAACATACTTTAGGCTTTCAAGTAAAATGCAAAATGATGACACAGGCGGTTAAATAATACTCATCATCCATCTGTCAGTCATTAGGTAAAGGAGTGCTACGGAGCCTATGGTATAATAAATCTTCAAAATACATATCTGCTTTCTTTCTTTCCAACCTAAACTTGGAAACCATATCAGAACTGTTGCATGGAGAGATTTTAATTAAGAAAAGAAAATAATATCTCCACAATTAATCAGCATAATGAAAAGTGCTAAACTTTGGAAATGTAAACAATATAGCAATTCAAACCAGCCTTAAAACTTTTGAGACTCAGAAGATTTAAAGATGAATATTTTTTCTGGTGGGATACAGAAATTTTGATGAGATCATTTTATATAGTGAAGTATGTGGTTGCAAGGAAATAGTGCTTCATTTATTCACAATGGGAAACATCATTTTCAGTTAGAAAATTTTAGAATCATAATTTCAAAAATATGTTTGAGGAATACATTCATAATCAGAAGTAATTCCTGATGGAGACAGATCTTCTGAAAAGACCCATTTCAATCATTTTCCTGCTACGTAGAGTTCAGTATGTGCATATGATGATTAATTAGGTACATTCCATCTGACTATTCATTTTGTGGAGTTTGAAATAGTGAGGAAGGATTGATGTAGGTGGACTTCAACTTTCCCTTGAAGTACAGGTTTGGGGATAAAATTCTGGGGTTTTTTTTCTAAAAAGAGTATGAGCAGAAGGAATGTTTTGTCCCCTGTAATTAAAAGTTTACTGCTGAGTATGTGCCTATTCTCTGTCCAGCTGCATTTAAAATATTGCGAAAGGAATTCAATTCACTACCAAAATAGTCTTAAGTAATATTTTAAGAGAACTACAGGCTGTTCTTCCCCATCTTCAGTCTGCAAATGTGGTTGGAATATAGTTTTAAGCAGGATGAAGGATTAAACAAACAAAAAAATAATGAAAAGTGAAAATATACACACTCTGCAAAAGCATAGTCAAATACATCTTGCCTTATATAAACTTCACCCAGTCTACGTGGGTTTTAACAAATTTCCATGACTTTAAATATGAAAACATCTTAAAGCACAGCCCATAGGAAACCCAAGCTTGATTAGTTTTACCTTTTAGTACAGCCTGCAGAGTGTAAAACACAGCACATCAGAATTGAATTTGTCATCTCCAGACCTCACAAGAATTTTAGGAACTAAATGGTTAGGAAGCATCCTGGTACTTCTCTTTGCTTTAATCATAGCAGAAGTTTCAATTTAAACATTCAGGAAATCTCCCTTATTTAAAGCAATCAACTCGTTGCTAACAGGGTCTGGCTTTACTGTGTTTAATTTTTTGGCATCATGAAAAACTTGATTGGTTACAGCCAGCGCGTGAACAGGTCCTCTCCCTCCCCTTTCTCCCTGGAAAATATAAAATATTCCCAGATCCTTGCTGCATTGTTATGAGCCCTACACAGCCTAGGACCTGTGCAAACCAATGAGATATTAGTGCAAAACTCAATGGAAAATGCACATAATAACATAATAACTAATTACCAAAATGGAAGTAGTATAATGTATCCTAAGTCCTCTCACACTTCTGGAGTGGAGATGAACCTCCACATAAAGCTCCTGCTGTATGACTCTGCTGGCCAGTGTTGCATATAAAGTCCAAAATCAATAACAAGATGAATTTGAGTTCCTACTTCAAGAGGCTTAGCCTCAAATTCTGCTTTCAACAATTTGGTAGCTTGCTGTTTTTTATTCTGGATCAGCAGGTTTTGGCCTTTATCACATATAGCTAGTCATGTCAAATTGAAAGGTGTGAATCTGACAGAAGAAAACAAATCTGAGCAGAGGCTACAGACAGCATACGCATAGTATGAAGAATTAAACCTCTATGGAATGCAGATTTGCAGAGTGGTGTTTCTATGAATATTTAATATTCAATATGAATATTGAACTTTAGAAAAACTTTGAGTCTTAATGAAAACTGAAAAAACCCTCATATTGTAAAGACAGCAATCTCTCAACACAAAGGCCTATGTGGTCAAATTCCAATGCTTTCAACAATTATTGTATAAATCCGGATTAAAGTCTTTGAAATCAATGGGCTTGCTTTATTGGCACAACCGTGGAAAAAAGTTCACTGAAAAGACAATGTTAATAAACATCTATCTAGGCAATTTTAAGATAAAATAAAGGTCTGAGATATTAGATGAAATCTCTTATAATGATTAATACATGAAAAGATTTATAGGTCCAAACTTCCAGCTCAGATATTACATTTGGATTCTAGAGTAATATCAAGATATTTATTGCCAGTACCCAAACTTCCAGAGTATATGGTTCTTAAAGATACATAGAGAATAGTAAATAATATTTTCAAATTATTTTGCAATAATTTTGCAAAATTTGCTGTACTGAAAAAGTTGTTTCACACATTAAATAGGCAACCAGTAAGACATGCTACAGAACATTTGCAATCTACAATAATCCAGAAAGGAACGACCAAGTTGAGAGAAAGCTGAAAAAGGGTTAACACAGAAAACAGGTATATTAAAAACATCACAACATATCTGAACCATGTTATGTCATTGGAAGGCCTACTGTAATACTTTCAGGTATTTTCTTCCTTTTTAAAGTTTCCTTAAATACACATATAAATAAATTGATTTATTTACTGTGAGTTATGTAGTAAACATAACTAAAACAAAAATACAAAAGTTTTAAATGCAAAATAGACTAAAATACTTTAAGAAATAATTTTTGTACTTTTCATTTAACCCTTATTAACTAACAGCAGTTTTTCCTGTTGTACATAGCTGAAAGTATATTTGGTTGCCAAGAGAAGAGAGAGATTAGGAATTCTTAAGTGACTTAGTAGACTTGTAGCTTAAGTAGTTAAGTTGACTACCTGTGGAATCTATTTTTCTATGTATTATTTCCCTGCTAGAATTAAATTTAAAGAAAAACCCTAAAATATTAAAATTTTCCCCTTTTTTCAGATCTATTTCTTTCTTTAGTTTTAGCCTGTTGTGGCACACTTAAGGACGATTTTCATAGACCTTGTTTAAGTTAATTGACCTTATGGAATTTTCCACTGGCTTCAGGTTGTAGCACTCACACCTCCAAATACAGGCTTTGAGGGTCTTGCCTGAATTAAGTCATCTTCAACAGTCAGGCATGCAAACTCCCTTGTATGAAAAGAGAGGTTTTTAAATGGATTAAGTTAATGAGAAGAATCATCATCAGTGACTAAGTTTCTCAATTCCCTTCAGTCCCACTAACAGTAAAAGAGGTCCTGCAATCCCAGGATAGCAGAGAGTGAAGGATTTCTGTAAGGAGCTGTAGACCTTCTTGCTGGAAACACCATTAGAAGCAAATGGGAAGTAGACAGGTTTGTGGAAGCAAGGCTGGAGTGGGCACTGCTTTGCTCTAGAGGACAAATCCACAAAGGGCTATGTCCTGAACATCTGGGCATGAGAATTCCACAAAGACTGAAGTTCCTCAAAGGCATCTTTTCTGACACTGCTTTGGCCATGAGATCTGAGCTGTATAGTTTGCCCTATGAGTTGAACTCAGAAAACAAAGAACCCAAAAGATGGGGCATCTGATAAATTTGGGTCTTATTTCTCTGAACACCACCTTTGCCCAAGAGGTCCATATACTAATAACTCATTTTGTAGTAAGACAATCTTTATTAAGGTCAAAATAACACTGGGAAAAAGACATAAATCTATCTCATAGTGAAGAATAATGTCAAGCAGGGGAATAAATATAAACTGACACATAAATTACAATCACAATATATGTATAAAATCAGCAATACAATATGATTTATGGGTACAGTCTGTGATCCAAGATGCTGGTAGGTCCAATGAGCACATATAATTATCATAAAGCCAGGTTTTCCAGAGCGATCTATTTGGAAAACATATGTTATTATTAGATTGCGAGTGCATTCACTGGATGTAAATCAATCTCTTCACTGTAGGTGCTGACAAAGGCAGCTCTGGACATGTCAAAATTTTATGATACCAGAGCATCAGCACTCGCACCTGCAGTCTTCATTTATTATTTGTATGTTTGAGTTTTTGACCAAGACAGCTCCCAAAAATGGTAACTTTCTGCTGTCTCAGTGTGGCCTTCTCCTTATTATTACAGCCTTTTCCTTTAGCCCTCACTATTAATTCCTGGTTTTTTTGCCCATCATTGACTTTGATTCTATATCAGACAAAATCAGAGTGGCGTTTAAGACTTTGGTTCCCTTTTCTCATTGCTGGCCAGAGAGGTTACAAAGTTGTTAGCTGACAGTGGAGCCTGTTGCCCTGCTGTTTTACTGCAGTGAGACTTTGAGTCCAAGGCTGGGTTGGATGGGGCTTTGACCAACCTGATTTAGTGGAAGGTGTCCCTGCACATGGCTGAGGGGACTTGGAACTGGATGATTTTTAAGGTCCTTGAAGCCCAAACCAGTCTATGATTCTATAGAATCATTTTCTATAGAATCTATATTCTATGTTATGTTTGAGAACGGCGTTGGGGATGCCCTGTGCCAGCAGCCATCCGAGGCAATGAAGTGAATTATTTCTAGAGGGTTTTCTTTCAGCAGGGCACAAACACTCAGCAAGGAGTGAAGTTTAGCCTGGCCTGACAACCCATTTCACCAGGATGAGCTTCCTTGCCTTGCCTGAGTCATGAAGTTTTGGCAGGGAGCTTGTGCAAAGTGTGGGAACTGTGTGGACATCTCTTTGTGTCATTTTTTATGTTGCCTGCAGCAACATCCTGGTAGGGATGAACAGGAGGAAGCTCTTGGGCTTGTGCTGATGATTCCCAATGAGTTCATTGATTCAAACTGGAAAAGAAAGAGATTAGAAAGGTCAGCAAGTATTACTACTTTCTTTATTGTCTCATGTCTCTGGAGTTGTGTTACTGTCTTCATGTGTTATGGTGAATGAACTCAGTAGATGACTTATGTCATGCCCTAATTAGTGCTTCCAAAGGAAGCTAATTTAATTAAATTACAAGACAAAGACATATCTTCTCTAATTAAGAACAATTACGAATTTCATTAGTAAATTTTAGAATGGTTTATGATTCTGTGCTTTCATTTTGAAGTTCTGGACAGCGTCGAAAGTCAAATATAAAAGCCATTTTCTCATCCAAATAGACCCTCATCTCAGCTTCCAATTGCACATCAAAATATCCTATAATTTCCTCTCAAAAAAATTTAAGGTCTTAGGTGTAGAAAACATTCTTCCCCCTTCTTGTGTCCCCATAATCCCCTCACTGCCTGCTGTGTGGCTTGTTTCACTGCCCTCCCTGTACCTGGACCAGCGAAGCAGGGCAGGGCAAACTGCAGCAGCTTGCCTTTGAGGGGTTTGATAAGTGATCTGTGGCCTTCATCTGCTTTGTTCTGATCCTATAAATTTTATTAGAGGGTGTAGTGAATCTACATCTTATTATCTTAGGAAAAAGAAGTTGCTTTTTTGTATTTCTTCTAAAGTTTCACCAGTGAAATGTGTGAAAACAGAGTGAATGAAGCTGTAGATTGAGCAAACTGAGAAAGAAAACCCTTACATGACCTCAAAAAACTTAATTTTCTCCCTCACTCCATCGTTTTTCTTGTTTCATCAAATAAAATATTTTTTTTTCTTTCTTCCTTGTTCCTACTTTGGAGTGCTTTTGATTATCTTACTTAAAGGTTTGCCATGCTCTGAAGGTTGCAGTTGGACTTAAGCAGCTTACCCTGCAGAATGAAATGTAAAGTGAAGATTTTTTCAGTACATAGACAAGTACTTTATATACTGTGATTTTGGTGGGAGGTTATTTTTTTGAAACAGTTCATAAAGTGACTGTGTTGTGACCGGAAATTATTTCTAGAAGTCATCTACTAGTAATTTCTTCCTCCTGCTCTCATTTATATTTTCTTTATAAGTTTAGTGAAATTAATACTGCTGAAATAACATATTTTTGGCTTCACTAATAGGAACATAAGAACAAATTAACTGAAGTTCAGTGAAGTTCCTCTGTGTTACTCATGGTTTTGTCAATCTTTCTCATCTCTGGGTCTCTTTTAATTTCTTTGTGGATATTGTGATTTTCTTTCCATTATATTTAAATCTTTCTTTCAGCAACACAAACTGAAGGCACAGGTACAAAACTGAATTCACTCTGAAAAAGTCATCTTGTTTCCATCTTTCTTTTCCTTTCTAATGACGATGATCTCACTCCTTTACTGTAGCTGAAAACCACATTTGTGACTACCAATCAGTGGCAGGCTTTAGGCCAAGTGTCACTCATGTCTTCAGCCTTCTACGCCACTAATCATCCCTAAAATCCCTCTGGGGTTACAATATTTGCACCTTCACAACTAGATAGCTAAGGGAAACTGAAGTGGGCAAAGCCTGCTGAATTATTTTGACATTTAAACTGCTTTCCTGCACTGAGAATGCAGGCATATCAGTTCCACTCAGAAGAAAGTTAGTCACTAATGAAGTCATCGGAGTCTTGTGTCAGTGCAATGCACTAAGCCGTCAAAAAGCTGTCTGCTGTCTCCTGCTCCTCTCTGTTTTCCTTTGTCACTGCTCCTTCGTGTCTTCCAGTTTCCTTTCCACTCTGACAGTCAGGGCAACTCAAGGTAAGGCTGTTTCAGGGACTCCAGCTGTGCCACTGAGAGGTTTAACAACTTCCATCATCCCAGACATTGAAGGGGATGAATAAAAACATGATCATACAGCAGAGAGAAGAAAGAGAAAACCTCTTGGAAGGTTTACGCATCTGAGAGGGACAAAGAACTTGCATACTGTCCATAATTCTCATTTAGTCAAGGTCTGGTCTAGAGCAGGCACAGCTTCCTGTGACACTTTGTAATGCACAAAGTCACAGCTGAATCTCTCTCTGTCAATACAATCTTAATTTTGTTATTTATTTTTTGGGCAAAGTAAAGCAGCACATTTGCATGTGATTTAACCTAATCCTCTGTTAGAGAATTCTAAGGAGCTAATTAAAATTAACACAGGAAATTTTTAGAAAAGTCAACAGAAAATAGAGCACCAAGATTAAAAAAAAATAAAAATAGGAAGAATCTTAACTAAAGGAAGTTTTGATCACTCTGGAGTCGTTTAACAGCAGCAAAACCATTTCTATTTGGTAATTTTTAGACTCACAGAGTTACTATGCTTTGGGAGATGGGAAGCAAAAGAAATGACAAAACCATGTGCTTAAAATGATGTAAAAATAAGTGAGCAGCTGTTGAAATGAGACAGACTCACTTTCTACCTGCCATGTCCATTGTGACTGCCTAGGTATGCTCTTCTGAGAAGGAATCAAAATCCACAGGGTGGCTTACCATAGCCAAAAAAAACCCAAAAAAAAACCCCCAAAAAATTGACACAGACAGATACTTTGCTGTTTCCATTATATCATCGTATCGATTTAGAGCTGCTGTAACCCACTTTGCCCAGGGAAGGATGTATTTCTCTGCAAGTCTTGTTTCTAGCTTTATTAAACTGTGAATGCAAGAATCATGCATGACCTGCAAAGGATATAAGGTCAGCTGGGTTACATCACTTTTGGTATGTGAACCAGCTGTCAAAAATGCAATAACAGTGCACTCTGAGAGATTATGGAGCTGGAGAACTCTAACATAGGCAAAGCACACAGAGTGATTTTTCAAAGAGGTGTGTGCTGTCATCAACGTCGGAGAGCGAAGCAACTAAATTCCTTCAGTGGCTTTTGAAAACACGACCTGTAGCCCCAAGACACATGCAACTTCTTAATTTAACTTTTTTCCAAAACATGGCAACTTTTGGGGGAAGTTTTGGACACTTTCTGCTTGGTAAGTAACTGAGCCCTGGTACACAAATTCCCAGTCCTCTTCAGGTCATACTAAGCACCGTCTCTTTATTCAGAAGTCTGTACAGCTTCTGCAACTCTAGTACTGTAACACACACAGCCAACATCTCACTGCTAATTTACCCACAGCGTGCGACAACTCCTGATGCATTTGTAAACTATTTTGATCAATCGTACAAAACCCATGTGACTAAATTAAGAGAATTCCTTCCTAATACTTATTAATTCAGTGTAGTATGATAATAACAACAATTAGAGCAGAGTGGAGAGTTAAGTGAAAATTAGATGTGAAAATAGATGGTAGATGCATTAATTAGGCCAGAACTAAAAACAATTTTAGGGTCTTGTCACTGGCTGAACATACAATGTCAGCCATTTACCTTCACTGAGGGAAGTGCTCCAAGTGGATGCTGGAACTTCAAGATGACTTTTCAGAGTCTTGCGTAAGTCCTTGCAATTTGATTTTTGTTACACATTAACCATTGTTTCAGAATGGGTGGTGTTACTTATGCCCTAAATCACCCATTTGAAATGGGGCTTGAATTTCTTAATTTGCAATCCGCTTCACAAAGCTGTTGTTTTCTGACTTTCTTTTTGCAAATACAGTAACAGTAAAGGCACTGAACAGCATACCTTAAAGTGTTATGGAACCTCTATTAAAATCCTGATCCTTTAGGGCAGTGCATTTTCTGTACACACACATGTCTCACTAGCAGCTGTTCCCAACTATATTGAAGTCTCTTATTTTCAGGTTTTTCCAACTGTTTTCCCATGCCTTTCTTTTTTTCCCTACTGACAACCATGTCACATTAAAATGTTGTCAGATTAGCTTCTAATGGCTTTGAAATGTATCATTAAGAGTGAAAAAAAAGCATTTCAAGAGACTGACTTGTTTCTTATGTTAGTCTGGTGTTTTTGGCAAACAAGTTATGAAAAAATCAACCATGAATCTTTCAATTTTTGTTGTGTGAATGACAAAATACAAACCTCTACAAGAAGCATGTAATTTTAAAAAAAATATTTCTGCTACAAAATGGAGATAGAAGATTGTGTATAGGTAGAGGTGTGCATGACTAACTAAATTTTTAATAATTTGCGTCATTCTCAGAGTATTCTGTTTAGAAACTCCATAAAGCAATAAGTGAACATTGTTACCACACCAATGATTTTTCACTGTGAAAGCAGCAGCAGGAAGAAAAATGCCAAGTACTTTACCAACATCAACATGTTAGAAATTTCAGGTCCTTCATTCTAGCAGCAATGAATGAATGATAATAAAACATAAGGCATTAGTCATACGAAGCACCTTGTAAATACCACATAGAATCAGTTTCTGGAAACTCTTTGGTAAATAGTATAAACAAAAAATGAATTTGTAGCAATTAGACTGACTGATTGGCGGAAAGATGGGCTACATTTGTAGGTATTCTTTTCAAAGGATCATGCAACCAGCTGTACCCTGTACATATTCAATATTAGCATATATCACTAATGTGTACATATAGCAAGGAAGTGTACTCTGACGGAAAATGAAGTTTTGCAACACATTTGTCATTCAGTTTTCTTTGTCATATTACTAGATGTGATTCACTTATTTAAAGCTCCACTTCCTTGCTAGAAACATTTGGATTATTTCAGCCTATTTCCCAATAGCAGTGATATTCAGACAAAGATTTGTGAGACTGTAGAAAGTACATAAGAAAAGTGAATATAATGGCAGAAGAACTACTTTTACTGTAGAGAAATTCTGCATTAGAATATTTTGAGAAAAGATCCAAACATCAGAAAACAGTAAGGTTGTTATTACTGTATCAGTAAGACAGAAAACGTATCAGATCATAGTGCTGTTTATCATGAAGAAAACCAATACTGATTTGAGAAACTCAAGATGGATAGTTTCGTCACAGAACAGTGGAGACTTTTTTTCCAGGTACTTTCAAATATCCTTTCCTCACAAACTGGATTATACTTTTCATATTTTTGTCTTATTCTTTCTGTTTTTTCTCTCTTCTATTATCACAGTATCTCCACTTTCTTTAGTGTTATCACTTTTTCAGCATTTGCAATGTATTCTCGTGTCCCCTTGTTAATGATCACCTAGATATAAAACATTGGTAGTATTTTAGGAGTGTCCAAAGTTTCTCTCTGTAGGAATACTCCCAGCTTCATTCACCAAGAAAAACACTTCAGGCCTTAACTCTGGGTTTGTCTTCCAAATCCTCTTGCATTGTCACAGCTTTCAGAAGTGCAAATATCTATTGTAAATATTTCAGTATTTCAGCAGTGCAAATACAATTTGTAAATACTGCCATGGTTATTCATATTGATTAAAGATTGAAGTCTTTAAACAGAGATGTTTCAAACTGGCCTCCAAATTGCATCTCTTTGACAAGATTTTTCAGCAGACAATAAATTCAGTGAAATATGTGGAGTTTTTTTGTGCAGTGAGAAGTTTAGTGTCCAATTATGAGACTTTGCTTTTGGCCAAAATGTTGGGAAAAATACAATGTGTTAAAGCACTGAAATTTTTTTTTTGCAAAATATGTTTATTTTCTGAATTCCCCTAGTATTTAAAATGATGCTCAAGGAAGAAGAAGAAAAAAGATTACAATATCCTGGAAATGATACAGAGCTGAGCTGAAGAAAACTTTTTAGATTTCTTGTCTAAGTAAAGTTAGACAAACAGCTGAGATACAGTCCCAAAGTTCCCGGTGGAGACCTGATTTAGTGTATATGTGTATATGTCTTGCATCTGAGTGCCTCAGCAGCAGGAATGTGTTGATCTTCAAAGTTCCTGTGGGGAGGAGGAGTATTACTGCCTTTTTTAACAGAAGGGATGGTGAGGCAGGGAACACAGTGGCTCCTGGTTCACAAACACTGCCAGTGCTGGAAAAGCATCAGTCCTTCCTCCTTCTCATCCCACATCATCATTGCCCTTCTCTGTGTGCCAGCAGAAGCGTTCATGCTACCATCACTCAGAAACAGACATGCTCCTGTGTTAACAAAGAAATATTTTCTTCTTTTGTGGAGGGGGAGACTGCTGAAACAGATCTAGCACTTGCATGCCCTGCTTTGTGTCCTGGTGTAGCACCTCTGCTGACTGAATTGCTGCTTTTGATGGCAGCTCAGGACCGCCTTAGCACGGAAAATCCTATGTTAAATCCTGTGTGAGACTCCAATGTGCTTTGTGCAAAGATGACTCTGGTAAAGCAAGGAAGCTGCAGCTGCAGGTCCCAAACTTCAGGCAGTAACTAATGGCTGCATCAGCCTTCCCTTCAGTGCTGAGCTGGGAAATACCCTAACTTAAAGTATAAGTTCCTAGAGCTACAAAGCATCCAGCAGTAGCCAGCAAAAATTTATTAAGTGCATAGGTAATATGAGTAATCTTATTAACATCCTTCCAGGACTAACTCTAGTATTACTGAATGCCAATATTATGCCAATAATATCTTTAAAAAGACTTTTAGCTGATCCATATTTTATTTTGTTTGTAAAAATTAAAAAAAAACAAAACAACAAAACAAAAAAACAAGGGACAACAGGGAAAATAGACCCCATTATAGGAATTGTCACTGGAACAGTTTAAAAATAATTGAATGTGTAGCTGCTCGTATAGGCTACAATGTAAAGTAGCAGCAGTTATAATATTTCTTCTCTCTAGGGAAGAGAGAAGGGTGGGCTGGAAGGAAGGCAGTATATACCTGCCAGCATTTTGTTGGCACATACATATACAGAAACATCTTTTCCATCTTATCCTGAAACTGTGGGCATTTGGGAAGAGTGACTTGGCCATGTAACAGCTCCCTGTAACAGTATGTCTTCAAAGTGGAGTTATTTTTTGACTCTTATTTCAGCTCTGCATTTTACTCCATTCGTCATGCCCACACACAAACTGATGCTGTCAGTCTCTGAAGGGCGATGAAGTTGGAAAGAGAAGTTAGAGACAGCTTTTCACCTTCATTCAGCGTTCTCATTTTCCCTGTTTACTGGTGAGGACCTAGATCACAGGAACAGAAGTTTCTCAGAAACAGCTAGACCTCACAAAGGCATCACATTTGTTCCTTGGTTGTTGGCAAGGAGGAGCCCTCTCCAAGGCCATGCTATGGTCATTACTACCCGCTCTTTGTTGCTACAGATCCAGATAATGTAATTGATTATTTCATTATTATTTAATTGACAATTTCCTTGAAATGATTATGCTTAGGTTATGTAACTCAGCTATTCAAAGGTGCTCAGGGTCTGAGACCAAACGACTTCGATTTGAGACAACTCCATGTACTGCAGGGAGAAAGGACCAGGTGAGATGCTCTGTGAAGGCCAACAGAAATACCCAAGGGAGCACCAAGGTAATGAGGATTCATTAGCCAAAAATAGTTTGGCAGTCTGGCTCCTTGCACCTCATCTCAGCAAAAGCTGGTACTCAAAGCTGAGGGTCAATGTACTGCCTGACTCTGCAGTGAAGACATGCTTAATGGGGCTATTACATTTTCCACATAAGGGAAATCCACCACTATTTATATCCAGCTTAGTACTTCGGATTCAGGCAGAATACTTCTGAAACTACATCCATCCAATATTAATAGCATCTGTCTTGCAGATTAACTGTCACATTGTGTTTTTATTTAAACATCATCACTGAGCAATCACTCACTAAATTATATAGAGGAAACAACAAAAAATTGCTTTAAGGTCAAAAGAAGGATGTCAGTGAGCCAGTATTACTAAGCATTTTAAAACCTGGAAGATTTCATTTTAAGGAACTGTAATAATGCCTTTCTTTGGTATACCCAATTCTATATTTTATATTTATGAAGATGGACATTTCTGAAGTGTTTAATGAGCAGTAATATAGTTCCTCAGTTAAAATGCAGAGCCTTATACTATTTTCAAATATTATCCAGTAAGTAAGTCAGTGCCATATGCTTCTGTAGTTTGACTGCCAAAGAATGCAGCAAGTTGCTTTGGAGGCTGCCTCTGCACCCCAGCCAAAACCATGTTTGTGGTACAGAGCTACTGATGTCCTACCAGTGTGGAACTTAAAAATGGCCCCACAGAGAAGTTATGCAGAGGTTCTGCTAACTCCATTGAACAGGATGTGGCTTGGACCCATGTTTGGAATCGGGGCAAAACTTAAATACTAGACATGCTACACTGGAAAAAGACAGTACAATCTTGCAAGCGGTGAGATGCTTACTCCTCTTGGTTGCCAGGTGACCTCTGTTCCCCAAAGCACAAGCCACATTCTTAACTTTCATGCACCATCTTTGGGTATATTAAATATTTAAGACTGGGAAATGGCAAGAGAGCCAGTCCACTTCTAACTTCTGCTGCCTCGCTCTCATTTTTGCAGCTGTAGGTGACTGAGCTAGAAATATATGCATGAAGGTTAGAGAATGGGAAAAGGAAAAAAGAAATTATCATCAATAATAAAGAGTGAACGTGAACAGAAATTGAAGAGATCTGTTGGTTGTACACATGCCTTTACTTCTTTGTCTTGCTGTGCATTATATTGGATATTTAGTACAAGGTTTACCTGTTATGTCCAGAATGACTTTTTGTTTGTCATACTTGCTCAAGATTAAGCTCTCACTTTGCACTGACTGGATTGCTTCCATAAACGGTAACAAGTAAGCACTTGTGTTCCCATCTTATTTTTTTAACACTATGCAAAGTTGTTCTGTTGTCTGGTAATCATGAGGATCCACAAAAAATTTCAGTGTTTCATTCAGCATACAGGTACACATTGATCACCCCAGCATTAATGGGAGCTCCAAAAATCTAAAAACCAGACCCCAAGATGTGTACCAGGACCTGCTTAAGGTGTGGTTCCCACAGCACTGTCATCCTGTGAGGACTGCAAAAATCAAGAGACTCATTAGAATAAGAAATTGCTACATTTCTAAGTTGGCTCATTTTGTTGTAGTAGTGCCGACTTGATGGTAAAACACATTTGATGTGATGAAGATTCTGAGCTCAAAACCTCACGGTGTTTTTCTGGCTGCAATAGCTGATCTGTAAAAAGACAGATACTCTTACAGACTTTGTTTTGTTAAATGAAGACAAACAATAATATTTTTCTCTCCTTTCCACAAAGCAGCTGAACCTCCTGTGCTTAACATGAAAGAAAACAACAATTAAAATAAAATTTACCTCACGCATACGCCAGTTGTAGCCTATTTGGATGTTTTCTATACAATTTAATATTTTCAGCCTAAAAAAAAAATGGTTGAGAAGGGACATAAACGGAAACAAAGGAGAGACAAATATGAAACAGATGTTAGGAAGCACTCCCAGCACAGGAGAGCTGATGTGCTGAAAAGCTACCTGGGGGCAGGACATTAAAAAACACCTCTCAAGAAAGCCTGTGAGGAAGAGCAGAGCAATGGAGGAAGGCTTGATTTGGATACCTCCTTGTCCTCTACACCTCTCACACCACCACCTCAGGGAATTCTGCTCTTCTTACACAGCACAATTGTGTGGCCCATTCAAGCCCATTTTAAAACAGAAACAAAAGTGTAAGGGAGAAAATTTGAGTCAATTTCAGATTAAAGGGTAAGAAGGAGTAAAAGCACTGTTGAGTTCTTTTGCCTCCAACACAAGTAAGCAAGTTTGGCCCAGGAATTTTTCAGTATTTCTTCATGTCTTCATGGGACAGGGGAAATATGTAGAACCCCTCACCACCTTCTTTTTCATGAAGACTTGTTGAGTATGCCATCTGCCATTGGTAAGGGGGTAACTCAAGGAAGAAGCTGATTTGGCATGCAGAAATGGGTATCACTTTTGCAGTGACTTCTTTCTGCTCAGTAGATGAGTGCATGTGGCTTTAGATATAATTTCCGTTATAAACACATAAAGTTTGCTTTCTTTCTGACCCAGAAAAGCTTGTGTCTAAACTACAAAATTCTGTGCTACAGAAGAGATGCAGCATCAAAATTCAAAGCCAAAATATTCCGGGTCCACTAGGAAACCCTGTTATTTTCCTGTTGGTCTCAGCCTACTAAGCAAAACATTTGCATTGCTCACAAATCAGTAAGAGCCAACATGCTTAGAAATCAAAGTAGTTGTGTCAAACTCTTCTGCATGTCCTTCCTTTCTGAGTGTCACAAAATGAAAATCCTTTGCAGCTGTTGTGTGAGTGGATGACACAAATGATGCCTGGAAGGGATATGCTCCAGTTATGAAATGGTCATTTTTTTGCGACAAATGACACACAGCCAGTCAAATAACAAGGATTTGTCAAGGTCAGCTATGCATATATATTTTATAATCCCACTTCAGAAACGAAATTCTGGATAACAAAAAAAGAAAGCTCATTGTTTCCAAAAAAAACTCTCTTCTTATTAGGAGAATTATTAATGAAGACATTGTGTGTGTGCTGCTGACGCTTTGGTGATGTGTGTTCAGACTGACTTCTTCCAATCCCTTTCAGACTCTTCCTTCTGGTAGTTCATGGTCCTCCTTTGAAATCTCATAGATATTCCTACATCTTTGGTGTTACCAGTTTTCTTTGAGGGTTTGTCTTCTGAGCCAGCATGTGCTGACTTGTGCTGCACTAAGAGGTTCCTAGGCCACAGTTCTTCACAGGGATATGTTTTTACTGTTGCCACACTATGGCCAGTTAATCTCAGTATCATCACATATTCTGCTCTTCAGGCCAATCTGTCCTGCTCTTTGGAGACATCCTTTGGTTGGGATTTGCTGCTGCCTCCATCTGTCAGATATTTTCCTGTTAAGTCTCTCTGTGGTTCACACACACTTTGCTTCCTTATCTTGTGGAACAGCTGCCAGTTGAGCCACTTAAGATTCTCATCTTGCCATGTTTCACCAGGAGACTCCTGTTGCACTGCCATTGTCTTGGACTTAGGTCCACCATTTGTCCTCAGTCTCAGTTACATGTAGAATATTCATCTGGCTGATTTTCAGCATGTTCAGCATGGCTACTTGACGGCTGAGCTAGCTCACTGAAAAGTATCACAGAATCATTTATGTTGGAAAATACCTCTAAGATCATCAAGTTCAATAGTTAACTTAACACTGCTGTGTTCACTGCTAAAACATATCCCTAAATGCCACATCCACATACCTTTGGAACACTCCCAGGGATAGTGATTTGAACACGTCCCTGGGCAGCCTGTTCCAATGCTTAATCACCCTTTCAGTGAAAAAATTTTTCCTAATATCCAATTTAAACTTCCTCTGGTGAAACTTGAGACCATTTCTTCTTCTCTTATTGATCCTTACTTGGGAGAAAAGGCTGACCTCCACCTGGATACAACCTCCTTTCCAGAGAGCTGTAGAGAGCAATAAGGTCCCCTTGAGCCTCCTTTTCTCCAGGCTAAATACCCTCAGCTCCCTCAGCTGCTCCTCACAAGACTTGTGCTCCAAACCCTCCACCAGCTCCATTGCCCTTCTCTGTCTTTCATGTAGTGAAATGAAATGTCTTTCACGTAATGAAGGTCACAAAAGTGAACACAGGATTAGATAGGCATTCTCTTACTCTCTTAGGGTGAACACTGGCTTTTCCCTGTTTTCCATAAGGACTCAAGAAAAGCTGGCTTGTGATCAAACTGGATCTGGACTTTGATGATCCTTCCAACTTAGGATAGTCTGTTATTCTATCAAACTCCCCTTGCTGATGAATTTTTTAAAGCAGTCAGTAATGTTCAGAATCCTTCGGTTTCCTTACCCCAAGACTTACTTATTTGTTTTCCAGGTAGTTTAATTTCCAGACACTGAAGTGGTAAGTGGCCATAAATGTGTAGCCCTTCCCCTGAAAGTGAGCCATGGCCATCTGTGCAAGGCATGACTATCGCTTCAAGAAACGGATATGGACAGAAGGACTTACCCTAAGATGGAATTGTGTCTTCTATGTCAATACACATAAGTTAAAGCTGTTGCTCTAGCACAGTTCAAGAAAAGATATTAGAGAGAGGGAGAGCTGAAATCCACTGTCATAAAAGATATACATGTAGGCTATATTGTAGTCCAGTTTTTTACAAAAAAACAGTGAAAAACTGCAGAATAACTGTGGAAAACACAGTTTATTCACAATGCTGACACAGGTCCCCAGAGTTCCCTTGCCTTTACAAGCTACTTAAACCAAGTCTGCAGACCAACCACAAATTAACTAGTATTTTCAGTATGTCCCAAAGTCTATCAAGTTGTCTGGAAATATAGTGAAGGTGTGGAGAAGGATGTGGGAGTGAATGGTACAAGCCCTAAATAAACAAACAAATAAGCAAGGCAATAAGCCCACCAAAATCAAAACAAGTAGCATGCAATGCCCTAAATCTGTTCTCTTGGGCAGGTTGATCAGTGATCTCCAGTTTTTCGTGTTTGGTGCCACATGGTGTATGTAAGTCATGACAAGACTCTGTGGAATCAGGGAAGCTGGAGTCTGGCTGGCATATGAAATCATTCCTGAAGTGCCGCTGTCTGTGACATGAGGGATCGTTCCAACATCTTTGCCTGCCTTCAGGACCTTTTTCTAACAGGTGCAGCAGATGAACTTCTCGTACAGCCTTCCTTGCGGGCATGAGACCATCCCACCGCCAGTCCAGGATGCCAGATGCCCGAGAAAGGTGGCTTTGCTCATACTCACAGGACTCACAGCATTCTTGTGAATGAGCAGCAGGGACCTGCTCTTCTGCAGAAGGAACTGCTGAATGCTCTGATTTACCATCCCCATGGAACCAGGAATGTGAAAAGTATGAGCTTCCCAGTCTTCCTCTGTCCTGACACATGAACTCCACAGTGTCCTCTGGGCTGCGAACCACCATGAATTGCCAGGCAAAGTGCTACAGCTGGGACTGGAAATCTGTGGAGTGGTTTATGTGCCTCAAATCCTGCAGTGACCTGACTGATTCAAACAGCGGAGCAGGGTTAGCTCCAGCTCAAATCCTATCTCTCACAGGAGAAGGCACAGAGCCTGCTGAGCTAGGCTGGCCAAGGCAGAGGGAGTCACGACTCTGGTCTGAGGTGAGTGGCAGGGAGCCAGCACCAGCCTGCAGGACCATCACTCCTCTGCTCCTCTCCAGTTCCTGACCTTCACCCCAGAGCGAGGCAGAAGTCATTCTGGTCTCTGAGACCAGCTAAGGCAGCCAAGTCAGACTGTGGAGAGCAGGCTTAGGTAATGGCACACAGAAATGCTCCACAGTTCAGCTGTTTAAAAGGTTGAAATAAAAGGGACAAGGCTGTGTGAGGGCAGATAATGGCACTCCTCAATAGGTTTTGCGGATGGTTTAATGGATGGTTTATCTGTTCCTCAGTTTCCCTTAGTTTCTGGAGTTGTGACTTTAAAAAAAATATGCACAAAGTATTGACAAGTATTTTGTCAGTTGCTTTTTTATCAGAGACCTAAAACCAAGGATTTTGTTTGTAAAGAGGGGAAGATACTGAAGATTCATTGAGTTTTCTTCTTAAAAATCTCTTGCGCCAGAAGCAGAAAAACAAAGAAAACTACCTACATTTCCTAACTAGGAATAATATCCATAACTACAGAAGAAATCCAGAAAAAATCTTTGGTCCTCAGAAGACTAAAACCCACTCTTGTGGTTTCAGTCATAGGGAAATAATGCACACACACACACAGAGAAAATCTCTCATCACAACCTCAGCACATCTTGGATGGGAGAAACAACATCCGTTATTCAAATGTTTTGCAACTTTTTACAGATTTAGGGGCTTGTTTTCCCCTGTCCTTCCTGAAAGCCTTCTGAGTTAAAATAATGGCTCATTATTTGGGCAGAGAAGCACTCCTGAAGAGTGTTTTCTTTGTTTTTGCTCATGAATTACTGATGGAAATGAACAGCTGACACATTAAGTCATCCTGGTAGTTAGGGGTAAAAAAAAAAAAAAAAATGCCTTCAAGTTTAAGATCTGTTTACATATCTTTAGAAAGAGAGTGGCTTCTCTCTACTGTTGTATACCAACCTTGGTTCAGACTTTATCAGCTGCATCTGTCCTTTAGGACTCATCTGCACTGAAAAAAAGAATGACAGAAAAGCCAAAAATATTGAGTGATCTGGTTTACAACATATTTTTTTCATAACTGTTTAAAAATGGCTTTGTACCATAGCGTGGACTAGAGCTAGCCTGGTTGTAGCTTTGAGGCTATAGTTGAAGGTCTTTCCTACAGTAAAACACTGAACTTATGCTATATTCATACTATGGAAATAGCAGCTACATTAACATGTGTGAGTGTCCCTGCTTAAAGACCAAACAGGATTGATTCATGTGCTAGATGCAATCCAATTTTTTTGGTAACACAAGCCTACAGCTTGTGTCACACAGATATATCTCCTATATTCAAATATATGACAATATTTGATGCTGGTGGTACATATTTGCAGTTGTTTTCAGTAGGAGTTAGTTTTTGAAGGACCACGAAGGAACTCTGAACTCACAGCCAGAAGGTAACTAATACCATACATATACTTCTTTTTCTTTTCCTCACTACTGCTGAAATTCAATAAATGACTCCTCATTAGAGATATTAAGAACTTTTACAAAGGATGCAATCATCTGACGATAACGACGTGTGCAGCTGAGCCATCAAATAGCACTGAAGCACGTCATTTCTAACAGAACTATGGATCGGAGGCAAGCTCTGTTGGGACAAAGGATTTAACCCTTTGTAGTGTCTCACCTACCCCTCCCAAAAACAAGCATGCAATTCAAATGAATCCAAAATCACTGCTATTAATGACAAGCTAGATTTGGAAAAACTCTGAAAGATATTTTGTTTTAAGTATTTGCATTTATCACAAGTTTATATTTCCCACAGTGAGATTTAGTCCTTCCTCTATAAAATAAGTTACCATGGTAAAGAAAGAGGAAAAGGAAGAAAGGAAAAAAAAGGGTTTCCTGAACTTCTCATAGTATTCTCAGAGGATATCTCAGCATCAACTGGAAAGTTTCACAACCTGTCCGTGAACATCAGAGGGTAAAGGCTCATTTGAGCTGTGGCTTTGGTGAGTCAATCTGCTCACACTTCATCAGGAGTGTCAGGGGATCCTGATAAAATGATAACGATGCTGTGCACTGGGTAGAGGAGAACATAAATAAGCTACTTAATTCCATTTGTTTTAGCATTTCTTTATATCCATATGCTCGAATCATATCACACCAGCCCAGCCTTTGTGATCAGAGAGTTTCTCTGAATTGGATTAGGTAATATATTGAGAGCTGTATTTCTTGAAGTGCCTTTGGGCTTTGTGTGTATATGAGCGTGTGTGCACTATTTCCCTGCGACTGTGTTTTTGTATATGCTGAAAACAATTAAACGATGCTTCCCCCAGTCACTTTGCTAGAAAGCAAGGTCATTCCAGGAGAGTAATTTGCTATAAAATCTTGTGATGAGTAGACAAATTCATGTATAAAAATCTAGGAGTGTTACGGAAGAGTTATTAGTTACTATTTCATTTTGATGCAACAGACAACATTAAGTAAGCAGTCGGCAGGCAGAGCATGGCTCCATGTTAAATCAAAGCTTTGTGATAACTCTTCTTTCCCACTGGAATGAACACTACGGACAGCCACCAGTCCTAACAGTGCTCTGAGCGGCTGAGGAGAGGGCAGCATGGGACACACAGCACAGCTCCAAATGCACAGGACACTACTGATACAACTTGCTTCAGCTTCAAAGAAAGGTATCAGACCTTTCTTGTCTTTCCTAGATGATGAGTATTAAAGGTAAAATCCCAACTAAGGTGGAGGACACCTTCCCAGGGAAAGATTGTGTCCTTCAGTATCGTGAGCTATGTTCCTCTTAGCCTCATGACACAGCAGACATGTTGCCCATACTTCTTACACTGAATAAGCAAGCTCATAATGGAAGGCTTGTTTTTCTGAGATATCTGTAAAGTATTTAAAGTTCTTCCAGTACACGCTGGTGAATTAATAGTAGTCATTTTGATTTCCTTCTCTTTACTGCTGGCAACAGTAAAGATGCTTCCATACAGACAAGTATGATACTGTGCACCCTGACGGCTTATATACTAGATAAATATCAGCAGATCCAACACCCTGGACATTGTTTACTGCTCTCATTTACTTGGCTCAAGCTTTTTCATGTATTATTTCATAAGTGCATATTATAAAACTGCCTGCAGCACAGCTCTGGCCCATGGCATTGCCACATCCTGGCGAGCACCTCTTTCCTTCCATGCAGTGCATACGCAAACAGTGTGGTCTGTGAGAGGAAGCAAGGGTCAGGCATATCGACCTTGGTCCATGTACATGGAACTGGCACTGACCTTGGAAAACAGAGGCAAGAAAAAAAGGAAGATATTTTTTCTCACTCCCAGAAACCATTCCATAATCGTGTAGTTGATAACTCTGATGCAGAAGTGAATTTTGGAAATTGCAGTTGGGGATCCCAGAGAAAATGGGGCCATTCCTTTTGGGCTGCAGCCCACAGTTAGATCAAATTATGCTGATCATGAAACTGTATCCTTAGACAGGAACCCACAGCTGCAATTGCAGAGAGAGTCCTGGAGCATGCGTAGAGCAACATGAATATTCTGGAAATACAACAGGGAAAATTCAGGAGTTCACAGCTGAACATGTGCAAAGTGAAGCGAGTCAAAGGTCTAAAACTTAGCATCACTTTAGGAGGTTTTCCTGAGGATGCCAAAAACTAGCACATCGTTAAGGTAAACAACTTTCTCTCTATCACATTTCAAACTCTTCTTCCAAAGCATGACACAGTATATCAGTCAAAAAAAAAAATACACATTTTGCTGGAAGACTAGCTGAATTAAAACTGAATTTTTTCACTGCCACTCAGTTTAGGCAACAGAAAGTTGTGGAAAGAGAAGTGGTGGCCCATCTACCTGCTTCCAGGTTTCAGATGCCACCTGCCCGATCTCCTGTGGTCTCTGGTTACCACTGGCTCAGCACTCTCCAGCTCCTGGAGGACAAGAGCCTCAATGGGAATAGCACATTACCCTGACAAGTCTTCCCCTTCCCCTTCAGATGAGGAACCAAGACTCACAGCAAATCAGATTTTGTCAGGATTTACATTTACAGCAATCACATTTTCCTTCATCTTTCTTCTCAGTTCATCATATCATGCATCTCCGCTCATCATCCTCTAAGGCACCAGTCTAATATTATTTGATTGTGACCATGCAGATCAATAGTGATGGAATCATAGAACCGTAGAATGTTTAGGCTGGGAAAAAACCTTCAAGATCATTGAGTCCAACTGCAAACATAACACTGCCAAGTCCACCAAAAAGCCATGTTACCAAGTACCACATCTGCAAGTCTTTTCAATACCTCCAGGGCTGGTGACTCAACCAGCTCCCTGGGCAGCATGTATCAATTCCTGACAACCCTTTAAGTGAAGAATTTTTCCCTAATATCCAGTCTAAACCTCTCTTGGCACAATTTGAAGCTGTTTCTTCTTGTCCTATTGCTTTTTACTTGGGAGAGGAGACCAAACCCCACCTGACTACAACTCCTTTCAGTAGCTGTAGAGGGATAAGGTCTTCCCTGAGCCTCCTTTCCTCCAGGCTTAACACCCCCAGTTCCCTTGGATACTCCTCACAGCACTTGTGCTCCAGACCCTTCCCCAGCTCTGTTGTCCTTCTCTGGTCTCTCTCCAGCCCCTCAATGTCTTTCTTGTAGTGAGGGGCCCAAAACTCGACACAGGACTCAAGGTGTGGCCTCACCAGTGCCAAGTACAGAGAGACAATAACTGCTTGGTCCTTCTGGCCACACTAATGCTGATACAGACCAGGATGCCATTGGTCTGCTTGGCCACTTGGACACCCTGCTGGCTAATGTTCCTTGTGGTTTTCCAATGGGCAAGTTTCCAGTCACTCTGCCCAACGCCTGTAGCGTTGCATAGGCTTGTTTCGACCCAAGTGCATGATCCAGCACTTATCCTTGTCGAACCAAGTATTGCCTTTTAACACAGTTAAAATTATTTTCATTAAAGGGAATAAAACACTCCCCAAAGATCCACACATAGGTTCTTCAAAACACAATGATAGGCTGGAAAGTTTTACTATTTTTAATTCAAATAGTAATACGGAGCCTGTTGCATTCTCCCTGACAGGATGTGGTGAGTTTCCCATTCTACCTCTAACCCTCTCAGTCTCATTAGAACACTGCATTTGACTTCATAAGCAACAGCTACAGCTGTTCATTTTATGCTTCAGGTATCCCTCCCACCAGCCAGGGCCTGCAAAATAAATACAAAGGCCTTCCCTTGAGTATGAACACACTGAAGGAAAAAAGACTTCAGCACTTTTTCAGGAGTTTAACAGATACTGACCATGGCTGACCTAGAAGTCATGGTAGGACCAAGGCAGGGAGAGGCGCTCTGCTCCTCAACTCCTCTCTCCCTCCCTACTGTAGTTCTTTCCTCTACACGCACTGCTACACTTGTGTGACTCAAATATTTTGGCGTATTAATAGTATAAAGATGATTGTTTTGATTTATGTTGTTTTCTTCTTCCAGTCTGAATTGAACAATGTAAAAGGGAACTCAGGAAAAGAGATCCAGAAACAAGCTGATGAGCCATCACCAAATGCCAACTGTCCTGTTCTCACTTACAGTAGGATTCCTTTAGGCCATCCTGCATGTAAAAGTGAATGCACTTGTGCAGAGATAAGAAATCTCATAGGAACAGAATTCAGGTGATTGCTCCTCATATTTTCACTAAAGCATGGTTAAATCACATTTTATAACAGCCCAGACTCTTATATGTCTATTCAGATAAGTACCATGGTACTGCTATAAATGACTAGGATCTTACCCTCTCATCTTTTACCTGGTTCAAGAAAAACAAAAGGAATATCTTTTAAAAGCCATTTCGCACTGCAAGGGCTCTGTGCCTGGTCGTCACAGAACTCTGGAGCAACACACTGCATGATCCAAATCTAGAGGAAGAAATATCTGAGCAGCAGGATAGAGGAATCAAATGCATTGCAAGAACAGTGTGGATAAATGCTATTCCTACAGACTACATAGCAGGTGAATTTGCCTTAATTATGATAGATTAATTAGAACTGGATATTGAGCCAACATCAGTTGCGAAGTCCCCAAACATACAATAAAAAAATTTGGAACCAAAAAACCACTTAGAATTCAGTGCTTGTTCTGCTGTTGAAATGATGAAAGATTGTGAAATACAAGTATGCAGACTTTAGGATGTCTGTAGGTACTGTTGTGATTTGAACACCCTGGTGCTAGGCATATCAAAATCCCATGGAGGTCTATAATGGTTCCACATAGTGCATGTCCAGTATCTGTAGTACTTGGCAAATTTACCACTGGTATATCCCTAGCGTGCAGGCTGAGGTTTCAGATTACTGGGGAGGCCTTCTACTTCTTTATATGTGGTATTAAAAGTACCTTAGAATTCTGAGCAATATCACCCTTTTTTAGGTTGGTCCATTCATCATAATATTGTGCCACGGTTTCTTGGGTAAACTTGATTGACAGACACCCATCTTTATCCTCTGCATGGCTGGAGGTCAGCACCGGTGGAAGGTAATGCTTTTTTAATTAGCTGCTAGGGTATTACATTTCCTTTGTGTGGATTGCATGTTGCATTCCTGTGAGTCACTATCTGAAGAAACTGTCTTTGCATTCACTGTTAAGCATAACACAGACAAATGGAAAAGATTTGTAAAAGATTCATATCAAAGATGTTTATAAAAAGTCTTGGTTCTAGGCAACCTCCAGGTTTCCCAGCAGCGACTGTAAGAAAAGAAAAACAATAGCATTAAAATGATGACAGAATCAAATCCAAAGATATACCTTGCAGGCTGCACCAGGAATCACAAAGCCAAAATCCGGCTATAAATTGTGGATGTCAAATCCTTCACAGGTATGGCTTCTCAGTTAGAATCAAAAGGATCAAAAAAATTGTGTGCAGACAGGGACAAGAAATCATCTGTTCAAGATGACAGCAATCTGTAGAAGAACTTTGTAACTGGATTTATGTTTACCTAAAATCATCCTGTGGTAAAAATAGGTTGTGGCAACGTTTCCAGCAATCCTCTAATAATGTCCAGCTATCTGTTTGAGGAAAACACAGTACATACGAATATTTATACAACTGTTAAGCTTACAGTAGACTTAACGTGAAGGGAAATTGCAGAAGAAATGGAAAGACAGGACTTCCATGCAGATTCCACGTAGGTGGTCAACATGTTCTCCATGCTCCTAAAATTTATCTAGAGTAATTTGTCATCATGCAAAGTAAAAACATGCAGTGCTGCTACCAGGACGAAGCTAGGCCTATCATAGAAATTCTTGTGAGACTCAAAACTCAGGGACTTCCTTGGTAGTAGGCAGTCAGCTGCAGCTTAAGGAACAATAGCAGGTCAGTAGGGGCACCTAGTGCTAAGAATACTCTTCAAAATGGGGGTCACCAGAACCAGTTTACTTAATATATGAATGCAACAGCAACATCTTTGGAGAAATGTCCCCTTTCTTTTCTGGTTGGACGTTCCACCTATAAAATGTTATCATAACTAAGTACTTGCTCCTGGAACTAATTCAGTAAAGCTCTCTCTCAGGCAAGGACTCATTTACACTTAGATTATCCCTGCAATTCAGAAAAAGTGGAACAAAATGAGACCATACATTCTGTGCACATAAACAGTCAGATCTGGCCTCAGTCCAGGTGGTGTTATATCCCGTAGCATGTAGAAGTATGTGCATATGTTAGGTGTAAACATTCATAAATATCCTTCAGTATTCCCTACAATCAGCTGACTGTAACTGTTTTCACTTAAACTGAGGAATTGCTACTTGGAATAACACTTCCAAAGATAATGTCCCAGTGGGGGCAGAGGCATAGGCTGATGATAAATCTTGCTTGCACACGGATTTGTCTGTGTGTAAAGGAAAGGGCATTGAAGATGGGGCTGGAAACACTCTGAACTCTAGCTAGGTCCAGGTGGTCTCAGCCAGCTTAGTGGCTGCGTTGCAGAAGGCTAAACAAAAACGTGTAACAATGTCCAGGATAATCAAATGATGCAAATAGGTTATTGTTAATCAAACCTACAGAGTCTAGAATTTATTACTTATGACAAAGAAAGAAATTAGAAGAACTGTTACTTAATTTTCTACTTTTCTATTTTTAATGAGACATTTTAGAATTTTGAATTTCTTTTTTATGATTTCAGAAGTTTATTTCATTGATTTTCCTACTACTTACCTTCCTTAACCTGTCTGCTTTTGTGTAACATGACGACAAGTAATATCTGTCATAGCAGTGGGCGCTGATTTCTGGATCTTTGGTTATCCTCAGTGTCTGTGTACCGTGTGCAAAACATGGTGGTTTAAATATATAATACACTTCTTGTTTGAAGATGAACATAGACTCCAAGACTGAAGCGGCATGTCAGTGACAGGGCACTGGATTTTTTTCCACCTGTTCTTTATGTAGTGATTCTAATTTGTGAGAGGAGAAAAAGAAAAGTTGTCTTTACTTTCCCATCACATTTAAGTGGCTTGTGTAAACTGCAGGACTCTTGGTCAAGATTTATAAACAAATACACCATTATGCTCCTCATTAGTTTGAAAAATACCTGTATAAGTGGTAGCTGTCAGATATACAATAAGTGCCCCCCTCCTTTTTTGCTTATATAATAATCCCAGCATTCAAAAGACTAATCACTACACACTGATCTACAAAGCATCTTATTTCCTTGTCAAATTTCCCTGCTGGACTTATCCATGCTTGTCAACTTCCCAGATCCCCCTTTCAATAACTGGTTTATTCTTAGCATCTTGCCAAAATGCATTCCTGGGAGTAAACCATGGAAGAATGAAGTTCTAATTTCTTTATCTCAGTCAAGAAGAGGTTTCTACCCACACTCATGGGAAAGGTCACAGGCAATTTTGGTTGCAAGTTCCCTTGAAAGAAGCACGCAAGTGCAGCACATTGGGGTCCTTTGTCTATAAATACAGATGACCACCAAAGATCACAGGGAAGGGGAGGGGAGAGCAGGGGAGGGGAGGGGAATAGGAATAAAATTAAGAAGAAAAATAAGAAGAGGAAAAGAAAAAGAAATAGAAAAAAAAAGAAGAAAAAACATGGAAAAGAAGGAAGAAGGAATAGATCAGAAAAAGAAAAGAGGAAAAAGGAAAAAGAAAAAAGAAAAAAAAGAAGGAAAAAAGGAAGAAGGAAAAAAGGAAAAAAGGAAAAAAGGAAAAAAGGAAAAAAGGAAAAAAAGGAAAAGGTAAAAGGAAAAAAAAAGGAAAAAATTAAAATGGAATCGGGAGCTCTTCTGGAGTTTCAGCTTTTCTGGTCAAAGCTGAACCTCCCCTATCTTCCCTGGACAGGGAGCCACGGTGAACACTGATGTGCCCAGCTCGCACCCAACAGAAGGCAGAAGGCTGGGCAGCTACACATAAATGACTATGGTTTACCTGTTCTTTGGATACACATGGCTTGCAAGCTCTGATGCAGCAAGAAGCACTGTGCCCCAGGTCTGTGCTCATCAGCAAGTTTAAACAAATCTACATTGTACTGAATAGGTACATTCCTATGGAGCAAGTGCTGAAAATGAGCATTTACTGACTTTCTAAGCATTGACTAAGTGAATTAGGGATGGATTGTTAGATCCACTAACAAGAGTCTGACTTGTAAAGGCTAGAAAATTTATTGATTTCACATTTTTGCCTAATGTTTTCTGATATTTTATTACTAAACCACTCATTTATTATATGTTTATATATGCAATAAATGTCCCTGTAAACAGAATAACAAACAAAAGAAAAAGCTATAGCATTTCAATATTATTTTACCGCCTACTTGATGTCTGTCATGTTTCACACAGTAAGTTCTGCATCACTTGAACAAAATGAAGCACAGCCTTTAACGAGGTAAGTCTCAGATGCCTTCCTTCCCCATAAATACACCTGTGGTAGTTCCCAAGCCCACACTTCCCAGGCACATTGCAGAAAACACAGTGCAGGACTTCCCAACTCTAACATGAAAAATATTATTTTCTCCAGATGACAGACATGAAAGACAAAACCAGTTGTGCTGCTTTATTTTACTCTGTTCTCTAAGTTTGACTTTCACCTTAATTTTTTGTACTAAATTTCTAAGCAGATTCATTATATTAGTTTACTATATCAGAAACCATATTACTAATTTTCTTCACTGACAATAAAACAACCATTCTCTGCTTTAAATTTACCAAGGGAAAGGGAATTCATCTCATTAAGCCAAAAAATCCTGGATTAGATTGGATCAGAACTTTGCTGTTTTACTCAGCTTGAATTAAAATTATATTCACTGTATAAGCAATGACCTACTCAGAAAATTAAGATGACAGAATTTTATAATCAGGGATTTGTGGTTTTCTATATAAAAATTTCTCTCAAATCTTGACATTTTATTCTTCAGTGGGATGAGTCTAGCTCTATGGAGATCAAGGATAAAAAAACAGGTTAATTCACAGTGTTTAGACTATGTATGTGTGGAGAATGCTTCTGACTGCCAATCCATTTTAAAAGGAGGAGACAAGATACAAAGGCTGCTTCACTGTTATTGAGGCTGGACAAAAGAGCAATGCAGAGACAGAACAGCTCCTTCACAGCTAAAAACCATTCTCAATTCTCCCTCACTCTTGTTCTTATCTCCCTCTCAAGTTACTGCATTTTCTGTTCCCCTCATGCCATTGCAGTAGTGCTGAGGACAAGTGAGATAATGCTTGGCCCAAATCCAGGCAATCATTCTGGAGTAATTAGTATAGGTACTGCACGCCCAGCCCACACTTTTTTTTTCAGGTAGGTATCAAGTTGCTCACATTACCTGATTACCTGCCTGCATGTAGATGGCCAGCCCCAAGGTGCAGGTAAAGCTCATCCCCAGGTAGCAAGTGAGCGTCTAATTGAAAGTATCAGTTTGTTCTGGGAAATTTGGCTCTGCTGCAACAGCTTATTTCTCCTCCTGCTGTGTGCAATCTCCCTTTTGCAGTTCAGCATTTTTGGCACTTTTAGCCCAAGAACATAGTCTATGTTGTGATGACCTTGGAGCTGCTATTAATTCTGATGTTGCTTTTTTTTGTTCCTCCATTTATTTGGAGAGCTGGGAAAGAGCAGTGTGCATTTTGAGGGCTGAGCAATTTTTTCGCCATGAGAAACTCTGGGCATAAGCAGCTGGGTGTGCACTTTTCAAGTGGATACTAGGGATTTTAAAGGTACACACACTGCACATCCCCTGTCTTCCCACTGATTTCACAGAAATTTGGAAGTTGTGTGTCAGAAACACACATTCAGTTCTCACATGAGAAATACTGGATCGAGACAGAGGATGACTGACATTGGCATGCACTGTATGCTGATGGCTTCCTTGCTCAGGCAATGTTTTTGCCTTTTATTCCTTTCCTGCACCGTTCAGTGATTCCTGAGCAACCCTTTGCCATGCTTCCTCATGGACTCCTCTAGCCCAGGGTCTCTCTGAGCCAAACTTCTCTTCTGAGTGTACATTGAGCAGCAATGATGTCTTGCCCATGACTCTTTGCCTGTGCACTTGCTCCGTGACCATGAGGACCCTTCAAAGGACAGGGAGGAGCTATGTCTTCACCTTGTCCTCGCCTCACCTCTCTGCTACAACTGTGAGCAAGGGTGCAACTTTATGCCAGCTATGAAGGTAGCCTTGGGCTATGGATATATTTCCACCAGGAATTGGTGTGAGTCTGCTAACAGCTTCACAAAGACAAGAAAAGAGCTAAAGAGCTGTTGGATGCTAAAGGCTTCCAGCCAATACTAGCCTGGATCAGATACAGATTGGCAGCCTTGAGGTGCATGGCTCCAATTTCCCATTACCAGTTCCCCTGAGCTGCTCAGTCTCCCATGGTGAAAGCTCTAATTTAGGCGAGATCCTATAGGGCTGCCTTGTTCTTTTCCTCTCTGCTTTGTTTCCAATTTTTAACTGCAAGTCCATGAAGTCTTGCAGCCAGATGCCCACTGGCTCACAGGTGAATGTTAGCAGGCATCTTGAGAATAGCTCAGCTCAAGGCCTAAAGCTGCAGCCACTATTTATATTCCTAGAAATCAGAGCAAATAACAGTATTCCAGTCCCATTTCACTTAGCTGATTAGCTTTGCAATCAGTGTGTGAAAGAATTTGAACTCAGCAGCTACTCAGAACTCTGAATAGCATAACTCAAGCAATGGGAATAAAACAGTGGAAAGACATTTATGTTCCTTCATATAACTGATTGCAAAGAAAAAATCAAATACATTTTCAGTTAGAGTTTGATTAAAATTTGGGCAAAGAGGTTCAAGCTATTCTTGCAAGAAAAGGTGCATACAATATTGTTCAAGAGGGACATTGATAATTCTGTGTTATTTGATTTCTTTAGAATGCCAGGCTCTGAGCTGGCATGAACAGATTATTTCCTTCAAAGTTGGCAGAGCTGTGATGATTGCAACAGCTGAAAGTCTTGCTCTGCACTGCATCAGTGCTATTATAATTACTGTTTTCATCCAGTAAAACGAAGTAGATCAACATGGTCACGGCTGGCTCCAAGTTTTTCAGCAGTGTATGAGAAATTAGATGTCACTCTCCTATGGACAAGGGTCTGGGAACAGGTTCTTTCTGCCAGTGGAGGCAGTAGGAGAAGAAAGGCATGTTTAAGATGGAGAGATAGGGGGAGCTAGGCTTCCTGCTGCTCTTGCAGCAATCAAGGGAATAAAGAGGAAGGAGCATGGCTGTTTCCAAAGTCCTCATGGCCAGTGGTACCTGCATCCACATTCTTGCCCTGCGCCAGCCTCAGGCAGGCAGGTCCCAGGGGAGCTTGTGTGACCCCAGACAGCCCCTCCAAGACATCACCCCCACTACCTACCGACCAGCAGCAACAGGATGAGCACACTGGGAAAATACTAACATCACAGAAGCGCCTTTATCCCATATTGGGTTTTCTGGGCTCCCTTCCTAACTGAGGCAAAACGGTGAAGCAGGCTCCTGGTATTACACACAGGGCCTCATTCTAGCTACTTTTTTTCTAGCAAAATAAATGCTGATATTTTCTCTATTCCTTTGTCTCCTTTTTGAGCTCTTTCAGTTTTTTTAAGAATATATACAAATGCATTTAGTGGATGCATTTTCTGGCAAAATGTTAGAAAAGTAAATAGTGCATTTACTTGTTTTTCAGATAACGGTGCTATATCTGAAGCACAACTAAGAAACATCTAGATGAGTGCATGGGCCAATGAGGAAATCTAGAAAAGCTCAAAGAAATGTGGAAGAGTGGATCACCTTGCCCTCTAACCCACTATATGGCATGAGGGGAAGTTAAATTAGTTAGAAGTGTAAGACCAGGATTTGTAGTTTAAATAAACAGAATTTTCAGTGGAAAATCCAAATTTTGCCACTGATGTTAAGAAAATCATCAATAGGAACATTGGTTTTTCTCACCAAACATGGTGTTAGCCCATGGTGAAGATATACTTCTTGACAAAGAATTTGAATGCAACAAAGGTATAATCTAGACATTATTTTGGAAACTTATGACATTAATATTAATGGCACATGGGTGGCATTAATAATTACAAGCAGTTTTCCTACTGCTTCTTAGGATATAGTATCATAACTGAATTTGATTTTGCAGCCAGTTTGCCAGTCCCAAATGTTATATTACATGTATTTTACTTTTTTGCTAACCTGCTATTCAATGGAGAGATTAGAAAGGGATGTAAAAATCATCAGACAGAAGGTCTGACAAATCATTCATCTCGACACCCTGTAAAGATAATTCTCAGCCATCTAAGATGGATCTAAGATGGTCCTGGCAGATAAACGGACTGGCAATAAAAATCTCGAGGGAAACATTGATTTCCCATAATTTCTAAAGAAAGAACGGATTACAGAGAGCAAATGGTTACACAGGTGCACCATCTTCAGTACACTATTTCAATCTCACTGTTGCCCCTGAAAAGAACGAATTCTGTTATACAATAAGGGAAGCCATAGAGAAGTGTAAGTTTGGTCAGGACAGAGCTAAATAAAACCAAAGTTTTGTACTTTAAAACCAGACACAAGAATACATAAGAAGTTTTCCTGTTGGCTGAAAATGTTCAGAACACATTTGAAAAAGAAAAAAACAGTGAACAGACAGACATACTGTGAGACACTATTAATCACTGACATCTTCATGATGTGTTGGACTGCAGCCGCACCTTATACCTGGAGAGGACATATGCTGTACAGCATTAGGAGCTGTATGGATGGAAAATTGTCACCTCGAGAGCTACAGTTCTTTCTGTCTGTTTTTCATTTGCTGGAAAAAAAGAACCTCACAGTTACTTGCTTATGGTCCATATTTTGAAAATGGGGTGGCGAAGTACAGTCTGTCACCTCCTGCCCATTTGCTGTGTTAAAAAGCAGAAGCTTCATAATGCATTATCTACTGCACTCCCGTCTGCACTCACTCGTCTGTATCCATGTCCCATACAGCTCATGCAGGGACTGTGAGGGGACTCCCTTTAAGCCAAATTTTAGCACGTACCCTTCCCATATCTAAAAATATATCTTCTTTTTTTTTTTTTTTCATCTGAGTGTATGCTGTAGGGAATTTTTGGTCACTTTTCAGTTTCTGTTCGGTTTTAAAAAGTTTGGAATTAATGAGCAAACATGGGAAAAAGCAAAATAAGGATGCTTTGGAGCGAACTCAGTCATCACTTTGACAAGGAAGCAGTGCCTACTCTAAGATCTTCCTATGCCTTCTGTCCTAAATACTTTGTCTATTGCATTTTCCTCAAGAAAGTCATCTCATTTCATCAGTCCAGCATAAACATGACTCCTCTCCTCTGTCTTAGGTCAGAGGGAAGTATTTAACATGCTGGAACTTACCAGCACCACTTACTTTACTCTTGACAACAAAAATTTTGACGGAAGAGAAAAATGGAGGAATCTTGTGAATGTTTGGAGTTATTAAATATACACCCAGGCAGCCTCATATCTACTATTACCAATTAACAAAATCCTGGCAGAGTACTGAGGAAGTTTGTGATCCAATTCTGTAAATACTCATCCACATGGGAAGGACTGCACAGCTGAGTGGCCTCAGTGACTTTACTGCCAATACCCATGTGCATAAAAAGTTCCTTATGTGCTTAAGCCCTTGCAGGAATCCTAATCTTTGCCTGTGCTGTTCATAAGTGCCTGATATGAAGAACAGTTCTGAGACATTTCAACACTTGTCAGATTTTTGTAAATTATGCTAAGTTTTCATTATTCCAGTAGTTTCCATGTTTACATGTAGACACAGCAGATAGGTCATGGTATTTGACTTTGCACTTCTTTTTTAATTAGTTTTGCTGACCAGGGACCCACTGTTGTTGAAACAGATGTTGCAGCCCAATAATAGCTCTCAGCTGCCAAGAGCAAACTGTGGAACTCAGCCCTCGCCATGCAGAACAAATGAGTGCAATAAGGGGCCCATGAGCTCCAGACAACAGGGACACTCCACAACATGTGTGTTTACCAGCGCTATCTCAAGGCACACAAAATTTCAAACAGGCTTCTCTTTCTCATCTAAAATACAACAAATGAGGAACCATTTCTCAAAAATGCACATATTGCCACAGAATAAATGAATTCTTTTCATTCCTTTGTCTTGCATATTTAACTATCTTAATTTTGCTTTGAGTCACATGCAGCACAGATCAGACAGGCTCTTCCAGACTTGAGAAGATCTAGTGCAACTCGACCTGGGGACTCAAATCAAGCTTCCAAACAGTCATGTCTTGTTCGCACAGGTACAGAAGGAAACGATAATACTTGCTCTCTATGGCAAAAATGAATTAATTTCCATATGAATACACTTTGGTTTTTCTTTAGAAGGACTGATGTTCTCAGCCATAGTGATGATGATCCTAAATCAATATCCTCTCCTGTATGATTAACAGACTCCCTTTTTTTCTGTCTTACATATTAAATTATTGCTTCCCAGCCCAGTGTTTCTTTGTAACCTGCCTAAGTCCTTTATGCTATGTCTTTCACCGAAGAGTTATTCAGTACTATTAGCCCATCTTCTGTATAACTCATTTTGTAACATTAATAAAAATATTACATAGAACAGGCACAGTGTTGATCTCTGGAGATGTCTTTGTACCTGTTTGTCTTTCAACAAGAGCATTACTATCTTTCTTAGGTTGAAGGGTATATTAATTTATTCTTACACAAATTGGTATTGTAGAAATAATGCATTTCTGTAAAGATTTCTAACCCATCTGCAAAAGTAGGAGTGTCGGTAGGCATGGTTTTTTAACAGCAGGTGAAAGCAGCCTTGAAAAGTAATGATGCTCATGCAGTGCTGGTGGAGAGAAAACTGGGCAATAGCTTATGGCATAACACGGTGTAAAATTCCAAAACAAACCAAGGATCCATAATTCACATGGTTACAAAAATCACATCCACACTAAGTCTCAGGTACAGTTACCATAAGGTACGACTTAGGAAACGGATAATTTTTTAGTGTTTTAATTTATTTTTAATGTGACTGTAATACTTCCCAAAAACTTTTCTGGGATCTCAGCATTATTATTTAAAACTATCAGGATTGTTTAAAGCAGATAAACATCAGGGTGAAGAAAGGCTACCCAACACAGACCCAGCTAAAGGGATAAAAGGATAAATCCATCTTACCATGATCTTTACCCGCCTCATCCCTTGTGCCCATGCAACCACACTGTAAATGGCTGCTTACAAAGGGTTTAGGCAAAGACCACGCAGTCTCTGAGGATGGCATGAAGGGAGCACTAGTACAGAGAGCCAGAGGAACCATTCATGGGGACACCTCTTGCTGTAAGGGTGTCCTTAGTGCGCAGCAGCAACAGGAACAGGCTGCTGAGAACTCAGCTGAATGAGGAGTCTGCCGTTTTCTCACATCCTCTGTAGCTGAAACAAGGTGGCAGTAATATTTGCATATCCACTAGATCTGTGAGATCTTGACTTTAATGGGCATTTGTGGCACAGTAAAAACAATATGAAAAGAGAAGGATTTAAAATAAATACTGGCTGACGAACCTTTCTCTAACACATATACAATATATAATTCTGTCTAATAAAGCAAGTACCTCATAGATTAAAAAGCTTGTTCAGTCCTGGTCTGGGCAAAGCACAGTAGACCACGGAAGCCACAGCCTTTCTGCTCTTCCTGACAAACACAGTTTTCCCTGCTCACAGTGACTGAGAATGCTGCTCCAAAGATCATTTCCCAACCTCACTGTTTTGATCATGTTACGGTTGTCTCTCTTTGTCTCTCTGCCTCATCAAACATAAGCTAGCAGGCTTCATTTCACAGCCCACTCTTGTCTTGGAGTCAGCATCAAGAGCTCAACTCTCCCCTAATCCCTCTGTTTTGAATTTTTTCATTTGTAAGCAACCGCATCTGTGTGACTCCTGACGTTGGGAAGAGTTTGCTATAAACATCCACAAAGTCAGCTGTTTTTCAGACCTTTTCTTAAAATTCCTTAGCCCTTGTGCTTTTGGCAGAAACAAGTGAGAATTCTTATGGTCTGAGACCTCTTCTCATCTGTCTGATAGACCCTGTTATCCACTTGTGCTCTGTCTGCAGTGCCTTTGTCCTGTGGTTCTTAGACCTGATACCACAGTCTCACATTGATGACAAAGCCAACCAAGGGTGTTCCTGCTTTATGCCAGACTTAAGCAGGAATGGGCTCCAGATCAGTCAAACAATCTACTGTTTCCCACTTGTAGGAGCTTCCCAGGCAGTAGGAGCCTACAACTCTCTACAAGCCAGATCTCTTTCAGGTAGCCCTATCTGTAGTTCCCAAAGCATGATGCATTCCCTTGTGAGGGCAATGACAATTAGACATCATTTCAAGACATGGGCATAGGAACAGTCCCCACTTCATATTGTAGAATGGAAAGCTTTGAAATTAACTGTGGAACTTGCCACTCATGCAACAATTTTCTCCACTGTTCTACAAAAAACACCAAACTCCTTTTGTTTGGGAAAGACTGCATACACACATCCCCAAAAGAAAAACAGTGAGAGGAAGAAAGAAAAAGGAAGGAAGGAAGGAAGGAAGGAGGTAGGAGAGAGGGAAGGAAGTAATGAAAGAAAAAGAGAAATTAAGGGTATCCTGCATATAGCTGAATGGCAGGAAAGCATCTGGGTCATGTCTATAGCAGAGACAATAAGGATCACATTCCCAGAGACACATAAATGTTACTCCTAAGACAGAAAGTATGATTCATTTTGCTATCCTAAAAGGAAAGATATCATTTGGCATCCCTGCCAGTAAAGTAGAAGAACTATATTGCAGACATGCAGGTAGACAAACAGTTTTCTCCTTCACTTTTATTTTCCTGATTGTTGCCGAGCATGAATGGGGCTGGCTCCTGGAGCATCCCAGCAGATTGGCTCCAGGAGTGGGCAAGCACAGCAGGATCAGCATTGCATGCCACGGTCGAGTGTTGGACTGTCATGCAGAGTAGTTTAACACTGTAATCTTAGTCTACCAATAATTGTACTACTGCTGGGCAAGTCTGACACAGATGCCTGCCTCTGCAGGCACATTTCTTCAGTTAAAAAGTCGTAAAGGATGTCAAAGGAAATGTAATGCAGCAAGATGAGAATGGGAATCAGTGTAAAATATGAGGACAATACACTCATTTTTGCTTTTCTCCACCTAACACGCAGAGCTGCAACAGCTTTTAAAGGTATGTAACTCACTTCTGCATATGTATGCTTTTAAGTGCAATATATCCTCTTTATATGCATGCATTGGGCAGTTAACTTAAAAAAACATGCATTCCTGTATGTCTTGCCTATTAAAAGTGTTTTAGAAATGCACTAAGATTTCCTGTTTTGAGTGTAAGACAGTAACAAACTGAAGGCAATTATGAAGAATTCTTCTTTATTAGCAAATTATTCCCTTAATGTCTTCCTTGAGGCTTTTGGTTTTTGGAGGGCCTTTTTTTCCTTCTTGTGGAGCATCTGGAGGAGGTCAGCCCTGGAGCCAGATTTCAGCCTGGAGAGTAGTGCAAGGCTGTTCCAGGAAGGCAGTTTGCTTGTTCCTCAGAGAATTGTCTACATTCTTCTCTGCTACAGCTAGGTGTGCAGTCAGGCATTCTTATCATTCTTCCCTAGCATTGTATTACTAAACTTCTGCATTTTCATATTTTGGAATCTATTCTGTTTCCCTGATACTATTCCATTCCCAGTTGCTGGCATCCATGAACACGTGTAATAAAACCCAGGAGATATTTTCAAGGACACTTGTTTTTCTTCCCCAAACTGCACTCTCACAATTTTAAAACTTTCCTTTTCCCTCCTGGCTCTGCCATGATTTCACAATACATAAGGAAAACAGTGATATAAGAGCATCTTTTCATTCCAGCATTTTCTCTGAACTGCATGCCACGGCCAGCCAGAACAAAAGCCAAAATTTTGAGTTTTTCCACCAGCAGCAAGCTCCGAGATGACTCTAAATTGCAGAGAGGGACTGAGAAGGAAGAAAGGCAACATTTCAACTGGAGGTGAAATCCCTCAGTTAGGTTAGAGGGGCATTTTCTACAGGAATTTTGGTGAAGGTTATCTTGTAGGCATAATAATAGGAAATTAAATGGATCATCAAGAATAAGGTGGTAAAGGGTGCTGCACTTGGGTCAAAACACCACCTCCAGTGCTATAGACAGGAGCAGAATAGCTGGAAGGCGGCCTGGTGGGAAAAGACCTGGGGGTGCTGGTTGTCAGTGTCTGAAGATAGTCAGCTGTGCCCAGGTGGCCAAGAAGGCCAATGGCATCCTGGCCTGTATCAGCAATAGTGTGGCCAGCAGGACCAGAGCAGTGATTGTTCCAACGTACTCAGCACTGGTGAGGCCACACCTCAAATCCTGTATCCAGTTTTGGGCCCCTCACTACAAGGAAGACATTGAGCTGCTGGAGCATGTCCAGGGAATGACAACAGAGCTGGTGAAGGATCTAGAGAGTAAGGCTTATAAGGAGAATCTGAGGAAGCTGGGGTTGTTTAGCCTGGAGGAAAGGAGGCTCCTGGGAGATCTTATTGCTCTCTACAACTGCCTGAAAGGAGGCTGTAGCCAGATGAGGATTGGCCCCTTCTCCCAGGTAACAAGTGATGGGATCAGAGGAAATGGCCTCAAGCTGCACCAGGGAAGGTTCAGGTTGGACATCAGGAACAATTTCTTCACGTAAAGGGTGATTAAGCATTAGAACAGGCTGTCTGGAAAGGTGATGGAGTCATCATCCCAGGAAGTGTTCAAGAAAGACTGGATGTCACGTGGTTTAGTTGGGATGGTGGTTCTTGGTCAAAAGTTGTGCTCAATGATCATGGAGGTCTTTTCTAGCCCTAAAGATTCTATGATCCTATGCTATTCTAAGAAAATTCTGCAGGATTTCCACCCCCCATCCCCCTGCCCCCAGAGCTCATTAAGGGAACGTTTTTATAAATCAACTATTTTTTCTGATTAGAAGTGACTTGATCTATAGAACATGCAGGCCTGGGGCAATGCAGAGTTATGTGAAAGTTGATATTAGAAAGCAAGGGAAAAGAGAGAATTAAAAGCAAGATGAGGGAAGTAGATAGGATGCCAACTGTTTATGTGGTATGCCCGGTGGAAGCCAATGGGTCTTTCAACATTTATCTAAACCATTTTTATTGGATTTTAGAATAAATTAAACAAGCCATGTTTTGTTTTGGGGAAGGCACACTGAATTCATTGTCTCCATCATACCAGCAGAATTAACACCATAATTAAAATTTAAACATGAGAGATGGTCTCATATTAATTCTTGGAGAAATAATGCACTGTTTTCCCTTCTGCAAATGGAAGTGTCATACCCACATCTGTAGATAAGTTTCTGTTGCACAGAAATACAACACAGCAAAGGTGCTTCATTTTTCTCTGGTACAGATCTCCCACAACAGCCTCTCCAGCAGAATCACAGCCATCACCTTGCTTTTTGGTCATGCCATTGTGTCAACAGAGGGAGAGCCATGCTCAGGTATCGCCTTGCACAGGCACACCATGTGGGGAATAATGCCATTAATCAATAATGTCATCCAGGAAAGAGCTCAGAATAAAATATGACGAGGGTCCAGACCTCACCCAAGTGGAGGTTTCAGTGAGCTGTCTGCTGCCCTGGGCTGCCCTCTGAAGGCTGAAGCTAAATCCACAGCCCTGGATGAAAAGCATTGGTCTGGCCCTGAGCACTTTCCTTGGAATGAAATTCCAAAGTTTTGCTGCTGGGGAACACTGGAAAAACAAAACAAAGAGAGTGTTATTTGCAAAGGTTTTCACCAAAAAAAAAGATAGCCTGAGGGGAACTGGATGTGGGGCAGCTGCTCCCTGCCCCCACATTAACAAAAACCCTGCAACTCTAAAGAAAACTGAAATATCAAAAAGTGCTTGTCTGACATACACTTTTTAAAAAGTGATTGTAGAGATTGTGAAAACAAGGGTTGCTTTAAAGAAAATGTTGGCACCAACTGCTTTAGTAACTTAAGGTGTGCCATTCTGCATTTGTCTGCTTGAGGCTAAGAACAAGTTGGCACTTTATAAGAAAATCTGACCTGTATTGCCCTGATGCTGTCCTTCCCTATGACTGCATTGCAGAGGAATATCAACTGTCCACCCTACAGCAGGTTCAGGCCTCTTTGTCCCTACCTAGCTGAACCCATCTATAGCAAGGCTTTATATACTCTTACTGTGTTTACCCATCATGTTCATTCACAGTTTTCTCCATTCATGTTTCTCCTTATTCACGTTTGTAAAAACAAGGCATTTCAGCAACAGTTTACTCATCATGAGGAGGGAAAACAAAAGCACATATGTTTCAGCACATATCACATAGCCTTATCCCCAGTCCACATTGCTGACCAGCTATTCTGCACTATCAGAAACACAATTGAAACCATTAGTTCAATTTTAATGAACTCCATGTGCAACTTGTGATTTTTCTCCTGGAAAAAAATGTCTATCATATAATCGTACACAACATAATTGAGATAAATCCCAGCTTGGGCCATTTCTCAAATGTTTGATTTAAGATAATCCTTTCTTAAAAGACATTTGTGAAAAGTAAACACAATTACATATATATGCTTCGTTCTGCTTATTGTTTCCACTAGGCATTAGGAAAAGTGTGTGCATGTGTGTTCATTTATGCAGTGATGCTTACAGCTACAGTGAATTATGGCAGGCTAGAGCCTTGAGTGTACTCTGAACCCAACTGCTTTCTCAGCCTGATTTCGTAAGGAAATGAGTCTTATATTGACATGAGATAGTCCAGTAACTTCTGAACCCTTTGGCCTACTCCAGCTAAATTTGACAAAGGTGATAGAAATCTCAAAGGTAGCAAAGCTCCCACTGGTGTGGGAAAACAGGTGGCAGTCTAAAAGGAAAACCCATTAATACCCTCATCCTGGATATGCTGAAGTGTGACCTTGCTCCATATTAGACTTCAGAGAATCCACGAGGGAGCCCAAATCCTGGGTTAGGTACCCAGTCTATTAGAAAACCCATCTTGAGCTTTGCGAACTACCTGCTTTTGTTTTAAAATAAACAATCAACTATCTTCCAGTGTGCTCTGTAACAAAGACTTCTTTTTCCTCCATTATTTTATCTGCCAAAATAAGATTTCTACTGTTTACTTATACCTCTTTTTCACAGCATGGAGGATTAAACTAGTGCTTCTGTTTCTGCATTATGAAGATGAAACTAGGGTGCAGAGAGGTTAAATATGTCCCCTTGAAGTTTCTGATGGTTGACAAAGAAACTGGATCACAAGCCAGTGATGTCTCTTCTGACTAGTACAAAGATTTAAGCCTAAATGCTGTCTTCTGAACCTGATGGAGGAAAAAAAAAAACAACCCTTTAGTAAAGCCTTAAATGTTTCTGGTTTGAAAAAAAATCTCCTATTAGTGTTCACCCAAGTGGGTGCAATTTTACTTCCTCTCCAGTCCCATCAACTCTCATAACCATCCACCACACAAAACCAAACAGTTTGAAGTAGGTTTTATCTATACATTCAGATAAAGGGTCTAGCTACTCACTGGTCTACACACTCTGATGAGCTAAACCTTCTTGTTTTAACCCTAAAAAACACTACAATCTATGATGCTCTCTGGGGCTGACAGGTCCTTCCCCACCTGGATCCCAAGGCAGGGGAAATTTGATCAGAGGAACAATATTGCAGCTGGTGTGTAGGAAACTCAGAATAGTAGTCTGCATTTTCACTGTCTGCTGCTGTTCTGTGCACTAATATGGGGTAGTAATATTCCTAGCAACAAAAGTCTGTCATAAACAGCAGGTACAAGTCATGGAACCCATATGACAACATGAAGCCTAGTGGAAGTTAAAGGTAAGACTCTTTCATGGAGTATGGATCTTGATCTGAATGTCTAAATGCAACAAGCTTGAATTTCTCTGTTTTCAGTAGGATAGTCTGTTTTCCCTCTTCATTTACAGAAGTAAGTAACTGTTTGCAACAGGAAACTATCTGTAGATAGCAGAGTCTTTACTAAAAGCAGAGGAGGGAGAAATGCCTGTAACTCTCTCAGTAGCCTACAGGTATCACATTTGACATGTGAGAGCACAGATGAGTTCAGCTGCACATAAAACTTCTCCCTTAGTTGAGGTGCAATGATCATTTAGAAAGCAGCACTTTGAAAGCCGTAGACTTGTCAGCCGAGTATCTTGAACTAAAGGACTTGAAAAGGACTTGAAAAACTATTTTACCAGCAGAAGATAATCTGTCAGAAGACTGTTATAATTCAGTATTTAACCTATTTTTTAAATTAGTGTGACTTGAATTGAAGTAACTCCAACTGAGATTAGGCCCAGATACCAGGCACTACACAAACACCTAATAAGAAACTGCGGCTGCTCTAAGTCACATACATCCTGATCCTGCAAATATTTAGGACTGTGTTTAACTTTACTACTGTCAGTACTAATGGAGCTGTTCAGAGAACTAAAGGTAAAGAGAAGAGACTAACAAGAGGCAGAGATTTCAAGACTGGAGCGTTTAGGTATCTAATTCCCAATGGTCTCAAGATGTTAATGTGCATCTAGCCTTATAAGACTTACTGACATTAGCAAATTTAAACAGACTCAAAGTAAGTGCACACATTCACATCCTTGCCTTCCATACCAGTGCAAGGCATATTTCCAAAAAGCCCTTTTAAAATGTCTGTGCATTAGTTTATATGGTCATTTTCTTAACTGAAACACTGAAAATATCTTAATATTTGGGTGCAATTTTCTTCAGTTTCTTTCAGGACAGGATGCAGTCATGTCCCTAGTGCCATTTGCTCAGCCCTCCCTGTCCTGAGATCTGTTGATTACTTATCAAGTGAGCGAAATGTTGTTCTGTTCTACTGTCCCTATCATTACCCAAAGGAAATACCTTCATTGCACTGCAGCATCAGGCAGGGGAGAGGCTCTCCCTTGCAACAATCACTGCCCATTGCAGTATTTCAAAGATCACTGTGGATTAAGACAGTGGAGATATTTCTTTCTCTTCTCCCCATTTCCCCCTCTCCCTCTGGTGAGGTTGCAGGCTGAAGTCCCCTTGCCAGCCACATTCTCCCCTGTTTGCTTCCTCTCTTCTCTCACTTTTTTTAAAAATACAGTTTTCTTTCAAGTCCTCTACAGTTACAGTGTTTTGGCCATCAAAGTCCCCTCCCAGCCATTTTCATTTGCCTTGTGACTCTGACCCTTTGTAAGGCTGAGGATTTTCAGAGTAAACCGATCCCTGAGGTCCCCAAGGATGTTATTCTCATTTATTCACTCAGCCCTTTGAATGGAGCAGCCTGGGGTTGGCAGCGGTTCAGCAGCCCTGCATTCAGGGAGCACACAATCCTTTTTCTTTCAGAGGCCTTTCAAACTAAGGCCCAAGCTTTGCTGAGGAGCTTGAAGGTCTGTCAGTCATGCAGCAAGCTACATTTCACTCCCAGCCACCACTGAAAGTGAAGAGCAGTGAAGGGATAAGAGCAAGAAGCTCAGAGTAACTGAAAAGGGCGATCCCTCAGGACTGTGCCTTCCTTGCCATTGTGGCACACTCTGGGGACTTCTGTATCTGCTGCTACCGAGCCCCCCACCAACCTGGCAAGGGCCCTGAGCCCCAGGAGCAGGGCAGAGCGTGGCCCCTACAGGAACAGCTGTTCAATGGACACCCCCTTCCTCCAGGTGCTCGGTGGGCTGAGGGAGCACCTCCAGTGCCATCTGCGCATCCACCGGCATCATTACCTCTTTCAGCTGGCCCTCCTTTTCGGGAGGGAAAAAGCTCCTTCTTTGCATTTTCATTACAAAATGTTTGGGAATGGTCCCCTGGGGCTGATAAGACAGAGACACATCTGTGAGTGTCCCAGAGGGAGGGAAGGCTGAAGGAAAAGGCTCATGGTTATGTACCACTGTACCTGCCAACTGGTGTGTCACAAACGGCTAAAATTACCAACCGGTCAATTATCTGATTAAAGAGAGCCTTTCATTTGAGATTAAAAAGAAAAGGGAAAAAAAGAGAAAGAGAGGGGGAAAAAAAGAAAAAGGAAAGAAAAAGAAAATCCTGGCTGAAAGCAATACCTCTGCTAGGTTACCAAACTTAGTAGACATTGCGTTCTTTACTTTTTACTTTTGGCAGTAATGAGCAGCACAGTTTAAAAAAAAAAATCAAGAAACTTGGGGAGAATAAATATTTTGCATTAATCAAACATTTTTCTACATCTCATTCCTCTAACACAACATGTTCTCATTTATCTCCCTTTTCACAAAAAGGCCTTATATTTTAAAAGAAAGAATGACTGCTCATTTTACATATTTCCATTTTAGTTCAACTGATTAAATAAGGAACCTTCTCCAGGAAAGTTATTCAAGTTTCATTAGTTTACAGTTGCCTTGGAATCCCTTTGAATTACAGCGAGCATAAATTAACATTCTGTCAGCTAACATCAGAAGTACCTCTTTAAGGCTCCTGGACTCAACAACGGCTGCTAAGGTTTGGGAATAAATGTACGATGTGCCGGGGCTTCACCAGCTGGTTAATGACCTGCTGCAGTAGTTATAGGGCCCAAGACGAAGCTGAGGAAGATTAACTAATCTGGCCAGTCACTGGTGTTCTGGCTCGGAGAGCTGAGCAGCATGGAGTGCGTGATTGTAAACTTTATTGTTTGACCTTTGCTGAATTAGGAGCTGGGGGTTTGGGGAGGGAGAGAGGGAGTGGGCTTAATGTTTTATTAATAACGTTTCCAGCATTTATCCTTTCCTGTTTGAGTAACTGAAAAGGTAATTTCCAAACACAGGAGTCAGCAAAGCTGAGTTTCTTTCAAAAAGTGCTATGTTCTCTACACACAAATCAAACATGGTTCAAGCTGCAAATTATTCCTGTATTGCAACAGGCAAAACTGGGGTCAAATGTAGTTGTTCTTTTTCATTCATGTCTGTCCGCACGGTTCATCCTTCAATTGCCAATCACCAAGCTACAGATGAAACCTCCACTGACTGCTACCTCTGCAAGCCACTAGCTCCAAAACCTCTCAAAGTTCAATAAAATCTGAAACTTTTCTGGTCTCACCCATCTCCATTGCATTTGATTTCCTATCCAGGCAGCGTGAAAGACTAACAGGAAGGGAGAGTGTTCATACAAGATTGGCATGGCTACGAGAAAAATAGGTATGTTATTGTAGTTACCGTGTGGCTAAAATGAATTCCCTCTTAACACATCTTAAATCCTTTCACTTTCATGCAACTGTTTACTCTGCTACCCAACCAAGGACATAGCGACAGTATCTCTTAAGTATGAAATATTTTTAAAATGAAACACTCATCTTCTGGATTTCTTCACATGAAAGGAAAAAGTATGTCTGATGTTAAACATATTTTCCTAGTTGGTTTCTACTTTGGATAGTGGAAAAGAATTGGCAGAAAATATATTACCTTTTTGGTGTTATTCAAATTGTTACAAATCCTGTCTCCTGTTGTTCCCATGATACTGACCAGTACCAGCTTGGGTGGGCATCTGTGGGGTGACCCACCTAATGGAGAAATTTCCTCCAGTTCCAGGAGTTGGCTGCATAGATGAAACTTCAAAGACTTCATAAAGCTTCCAAAGTTCCTTCATTAATATTTTCTGTTCAAACTGAATGTTCCCATTAACTCTAGAAATCTCATTTCTTTTTTTCTTTTCTTTTTTTTTTTTTTTTTTAATCCTTCTAAACTATTTCTGTTATGTTTCAAAATCTCCGGGAGTTTTGAAGTAACTAAATTCATGGCGGAGTACCTCTTAAGTCACATTCTGCTGCCTTCTCATGCTGCAAGGATGAGTCTCAAATTTTAAACCCTTTGGTGCCTGCACTGCTACTGGCAGACAAATGCTCTGCCCTTTGTCCCTAGTGTCCAGTGTTCTTTTGATGTTCTCTGCAGCCCAGCTGGCTAATACTGGGCATGACCAAACTGCAAGGACATGCACCCAACACCACGAGTGCCAAATCCAATGGCTGCACTGCTCTCCTGACATAGGAAGAACCTGGATTCAAATCCAGTCTCCAGATGTCAAGATCCCATTCACCTTCAGTGTAATGCTCTCTCGTGAAAGGGCTGCCCATCTGCTGTATTTCCATTCTTTTTGTAAGAAAGGAGGTGTTTTGGTGTTATTTACAAAAGAGGGTTCCTTTCCATGCAAACTGAGAGGAGAAACACTCTTAGCTCCCAAGCATCCCCTGCTTGACAGTTCCAGCTTGTTAGCCTAACTGGTTTTCCACTCCAAATACAGATCTTGGTGTGGTTTATTCTTTATTGATTTACTCTGCCTCTGTGCTAATCTGGGCTGCTAAGATGGGCTGAGCCTCAAAGAGGACTTTGTTAGACTGGCTATTGCCAAGGTGCTTGAAGGACTCCGTGAAGAACAGCAACAGGACCTTGCCAGAACACGGTCCTGCAACTTGGTAAGTTTGAAAATTACTACTAGCAGAGGTATAATGTATGATATCAGTAGCCAGAGAAAATGAGAAATTGAAGGTTTTTATTTTTCCTTTTCCCACCCAGGAGGAGTATTATATTTGAGATCAGATTCAATTCCAAACAATGAAGGACAGAAGTCCTTACATGGTTGCAACTAATGCATCTCAGCTTTTCTTGGAACTTGGGAAAGGGTGCACTACCCATCTGATTTTCACAGCTTTCCTTGTGTTAAGAAATGACTGTCAGAGATATGCCATGCCATATTAGTTTGACCAAAAGCATAAGGCTGTATTGGTACTGCGTAGACATAGACAGGCTTTTCAATTCCTATGACGGAATTTTTGGAGAGATTACCATATTGTGCAGTGAGAAGAGTGAGTTGCAGGAGTTTACAGTCTTAGGCATTTAAGGGGAAAGTCAAGAGTTGTTTGCATGGTGGAAAAAAAAAGTGAAGGAAGGACAATTTAAGATCAAGAGTTGTTTGCATGGTGGAAATAAAAAGTGAAGGAAGGACAATTTAAGATCACAGCCACACTGTGGAAAAAGGAAAGGTTCTCTGTTACTGGGTAAAAAATGGAAACTCGAGGGGAGTGGGAAAGAGCATGTAAGCCCTGAAAAGATGAACCAGAGTAAACTCAAAGAGTGAAGGGAGCTGCACGCAATGGAGATAAGGAGCAGGAGCAGAGAGTGATCTAGTGTGAGAATCAGAGATGTGCTATGGGCAGGGGCAGCTCTGGGTTAGATGAGAAGAAACTTGGGGGATACAAGCAGGGCAATGAGCAGCACCTGCACATCATTCCTTTTCCCACCTGTTACACACAGCTAGAGATAGGCAGAGTAATGGCACCTGGGCACTCAGAAAGAGTCACATGTTTATCTAAGAAATTGGAAAATGGGCCTGAGACAGCAAAAAGACACCCTTCCTTTCCCTGTCATGTCTACATTGAGCCCTTCTCCTCTTCTGCCTCCTTTTGATTTTTTATCCAGTCTGCCCCTTTAAAAACTCACAAAGCCCTGTGTGAAGCTGAACTGACTGTGGGAAACTGAGATATTATAGAAACCCCTCAGTGCCAATTTATTAACGTTACTAAGACTTGTCTACACTCAGAACAGATATATTGCTACAAGGGAGGCCTTCCTGCAGCCAGAATCAGTCCTCATGGCTCTGCTGAGATGTAATCTACCGCTAAAAGCACTGCTTAAACAAATGTTTGCATTGCAGGGCAGGTCACCCCTGCCGGCCACTACAGCAACCCAAAAAACAGCACTTCCAATCCAGACACCCACGGGCAGATCTGGAAAATTTTCAACTCCTTGGCAGTATTTAGTCATGTTTTCTAAAGCCAAAGCTAGCCTCACTTGTGATGCACTGTGGCTGAAGGGTGGCATGCCCATCCATGTCACCATGCCATACCACTGTGTGCTGCAGTGTACCCAGCCGGCTCCCACTGCCCAGCTGGTGCAACACAGGGAGTGCCAGCACCAAAAAGTGGCAGGCACAGGAGTGGGGGCGTGGTGCTGGAGGTCATTTCACAGCCTGCCAGGGTGTCTTGGCTCTTTCAGCTATGACTGAACCTCCGCAGAAGCCGAGGATGAGAAGAAAGTGTCTGTATCCTTCTTTCCCTCTCAGGGCTGAACAGGTGGACAGAGAATTGGCTCAAGCAACCAGGAGCTCTGGTTTACAAATGAAAACTACTTTAAACTTCCCCACTGATAGTCCCTCATATTTTGGAACCATGAGTTAGTGACAAACACAAAACTGAGACCCACTGAGGGAAAAAATAATGTCCTGATAGTGGGCAGAAAGATAAGACTTAAAGAGTCTTATGCATGAAAACCTATTGTCAGTTTTTCAAAGATCCCATGAAAAAGAGCGGAGTTTTATTAAAACTGGTTCTTTATAGCAAAACACCTGATCCTCTGATCGTTTCTTTTTATGACTCCCAGGGTTAAGCAGAGATTGTAAGTCTACCGCAGAGATCAGCATCAATTGTGGAGATGGTTTATGCTCACAAACTGGTGTTGGATCAGGGCCTCTTTCTTAGCTTGTCTCAGTTCTCTCACACAGTGAAACTTTTGCAGTCCAAGCACTTTGATGTTTCCTCACTGATCTCTTGAATTTAGGACTAGAAGGGGTCATTAGATGTCTGCTTGACTTCTTGTCTATAGAAGACCTGAAAATTTTACTGCCTTCATCTGACTTGAACTCAGTAAAATGAATATGATTATTATACACCTTCCAGAAAAAAAAAAAAATTAAAAATCCATTCTTAATCTGAAGTTGGCAAGACAACAAACTCTTCCTTGCCTTAATAGATTCTTTCAGTGGTCAATCCCCACCTTCCTTAAAAATCCCCTCCTGTTCCTACCTTCTTTTACTTTAAAACCATTACCTCTTATCCTATCACAGCAGGCCCTGCTAAGGTTATTTTTGATAAGCCTGCAATGTCATTATCTGCTTGTTCTCAGCCCTAGGTGTGCTTGGATGGGTACAGACACACAAGCAATACAAGGTTTGTAAGTTGAAATATGTCTTTCCTTAGGCAAACTACTGTAATTGGAAATGGCTGACAAGCCATTGGTCTGAAATAGAAGCAGCAAGCTTTAAAATTAAATGCAAGTTGAGAACAATTATCCAGCGCACAGGAGGAGTTCAGAAGTCCTTATGCATGTGGGAAGAGCACATTTTCATATGGTTTATTTTCTTTCAAATATGGAAAAAATATGGAGCAAAGTAGAGTTATGTTACTGTAGCCCTCCCCAGCAGACTTGCAAAGCCAGAGACAAGGAAAGCAAAGCCAGAGACAAGGAAAGCCTCCACCTTCGGCAAAAGCCTGCAGCTAGCTCTGCAGCTGGGATTTGTCATAATGTCAAACAAAACGCAACCACACGCCTTTCAAACGCATTCCACCGGGAACTTCAGCTCTCAGGGGCACAGCCACATCCAAGCAGGATGGTTTGCAGGGGAAATAGCTGGCAGGCCTCATCCAGGGCACACTGCTGAAGAGCTGATATGCCGTGCTGCTGCAAGCATCTCTCGAGCAGCACGCTGGTATAGGATTACTGTTAATATGCTTATTCTCTCTCTGTTTCTCCTAGAGCAGCCTCGGGATCATGGCCAAAGCAACAGAGACAACACAGAAAGGGAGGATTTGGGAGGGCTTGATAGGCAGAAGGGTGATGGGTTCAGCATGGGAAAAGTCAGACTTTCAGAAGGGCTTTTGAAAATCTTGCTCAGAATAGCCAATGTTGCAAATCATGTGCTTTCGAGGAGCTTGCCACATGTGTTTAAGACTCGATTATTTTCAGTCATAAATTTATTTAATATTGGTGTCATAGTAGCCAGTACTACAGTATGGAGATTGATCATTATGATCTTTTGTCTCTTAGGTAAAATGCCTTATGTAAAGCAAAGTAAAATCAATACCAATAATCAAACATTCACACTAAGAACATACAAACACCACTTTTGTGGTCTTTATTCAGTAGAAAAAGCAAAAGATAAATTTACATGGTGGTAAAAATAAGACACTGTTAGCAGCTCTGCTTCCCTGATGAAACCAGAACTGAGAAGCTTTAATTCTCTGAGGTACCTATTTGTTGTTGTTTCTTATTTTATTTTTATTTTATCAACCTCCTCCAGCTGTCACAATTCATGACCGGCTTAGAGAAAGTCAGTGTAGCTAAAGGCACTTTCAAAATTATCTCTGTTGGTTTCACTGTCAGTATGACACTTTTCACTTGATTTTCATCTGATGCAACCTATGTCATCTGATGCAACCTGTGGAATAGACAAAGGAAATCTCTAGCACTGAAGTTCTCTGACAGGAAGTATCAAACTGCTTTATTTTGTTTTCAGAAGAGACTAACAGAAATTGTAGATGAATAAAATAGGAATACTGTCCTGTTATTTTCTCTTAACAGAATCCAGTTAATTTTCCTTCTAAATGGATTTTATTTTGCATAAAGAAGACCAAAGATTTTCCTACTGCAAACAGATTTCTGATAGGACCTTAACCTGCTCTGACTGAATCTACAGGGAGGGCATATGATGCAAGGTAATTGTATTGTTACAGCACAAAACACAACTGGAAATGACAAGTGATTATCTGTGAGCTCTGACTCTGCAAAAGTGACTTGACCAGCCATGTGAAAACTTGGGACAACACTAATAGCAAGTAACTCCCTCCCTTGGGGTTTTTTTGGTTTTTTTTTTCAGTTTTGCATTGTATTAGCTCACAGAGACAATCTAAATTCCAGTATGGCTCCACAAAAGTTTCATTAGCAGGCCAAGACAGGACTGATCTGCGGTCTGTCACAACCTCTCACAGTCTCCAAATGATAATCTTCAAACTTAACTTCACTGCCAGAGAAGCTGCATGCCAACTTCCCACTTTGTTAACATTTGTGATCTGCAGATTGATATTAGAAGAGAGGCTGGATTCAAGAGCCAACCCATTTCTCCTTATCTTAACTATTAGGGAAACTAAAGTCTGAACTTAGAATCTGTTCCCTTGACTGAATCAAAGCCACTGAACACCCATTTGGGAAGTTTGGATATGGATGAAGACTGTGGCTCAGGCTCTTTGCCAAAAAAATGGAGTGCTAATTAATTGTGCACAAATCTCCTTTTTCTCTTATCCATTCCAGCAAAATACATTTTAACAATCAAAAGTAACACTTTATATATAAGTTGATGAAAGGCTTTCTCCTATAAACAAGTCAGGGAATATCATCAACAATACTGTTTTACTTTACAATAGATGTGTACATTCTAATACCGTTGGATGAGTCCATTACTTTCCTGAAAAATAAGAATATTGTTGTCTAATTCTAGCTTGTACTTCTTATTACCAAGGTGGTTTTTGCCTTTGAGAAGATGAAATCAGTCCTCATAAAGTTGTGTCCTTAAATGTCCCCTACTTTACATTTCAAAGAGACGCAATGACTCATGTTAGACCTTTACAGTGTAAAGCAGCCGAGATACTGCTCTGTCCCAAACCCTTCTGCACCTGTGTCAGGAGGGTACCTAGAAATTTCCAGGTGCTAGAGAGCTGCTGGCTCCCCCTGGGCTCTACTTCCCAGTGTCTTAATCCCTGATGGATGTTTAGCTTCTAAAGTCAGTAAGAAGAATAACTGACTCTAGCCATGACTCTAAACCAGATGTGATTACGGCTTGCTAAGATGTATGATGTGCGAGGTTTTAGCACAGTGTCTTGAGGGCCTTTTAACAGAAGGAAGAAGGTAGAAGCCGGGAACACGTTATAAAGAACGCAATAAATAAGCGAACCACTCTCAAGAAGGAGAGGGAAAGAAATGGCTCAGTCCCCTGCAAATACAGTCCTTAGCAGACAAGGCTGGATCCCTCCTCTCTGTGTAGAAAGGGAGCATGAAAGTGGCTATTTTAAGTCGTTCCACTGTTCATAACAGAGGCAGGAAAGACGTGACTAAAATCCTCCCAACTCCATAAGCTGCCTGAAAAATTGGAATGGTTAAGGTGGAATCATCACTGTCAAACACACACACACACATACGCACACAGACACATGCACACATGCATGCATGCTCTGCCTTCATTTCTATCAGGACAGAAAAAACCTGTCTCCCAGCTGGAATGCTAAACAGTGATGGGTGCTCAGGGCTGCCAGGAGCCCAGGGCACAATCTGTGTTTCCCCCTAAGCTGCTGTGCTGGTCTTCATCCTTAGGGGGCTGCCAGGCTCCACGTCAGAGCCAGCCTGAGCACTGATTTTTTAGGATAACTAAGAATTTTTAATATAGCATTCTTAGTATAACTAAATTTGGTAATTTACTTTGGAAAAGAAAGTCCTTTGGAATAAAATAAGCAATGCCAGCAATAAATATGAAGTACTGGTAATACAGTGACACTTAGCTTAGATAACAAGCCAAAGGACTGATGGAAAGCTGTGCTGCTTGGTAGAAGTCTCCTGCTATTCAACACAGCTGAGTGACTAACTGAATTTCTGTTTGTCTGAACTCCTAAATAAAGCACTGCTGAAAAGGGGAGGAGAGGGAGAAAGGATAATATTTTGCTCCAAAGGAAATTGATTGTTAGGAGATTCCTGCTAAACTGCAAAACTGAAAATATTTCCATTCCAGTTTAGGGCTTTTGAACAGAAACAGGGAAACACTTTGGCACCATGTATAAACATGCTTTTTTTCCCTGCTTAATTCCATTGAAATTAAGGCAGCAGCTTCCATACTGAAGTATATTTGGAAAATTTATAGGTGTAGTTGGCATCCCAAGGGAAAAACATGGGTGCTCTTGTCTCTAAGGCACTCACTGTGGGCATCTCAGACTCAACTCCTGCCCATCACTGAGGGAAGAAGAGCATCAGCATTTGCCTGATGTGTATAGAAACAGGGTGGTGAACTTTCCGTAACCAAGGGAAACTGCTCTGAAAATCACCACCTCTCCAAACGCTGGTACCATGAAGCTGGATACCAAAGAAATTGTTTGAATAAAGCTGTTTAGCAAACTCAGATTGATGCCAGCAAAGTGACTGAAATATCCATTTCTGGTTTATTGCAAACAAAAGGAGATCCCACTCTAGACAGCAGCATCTCCAAAGGTGCTGTTAGATGATCTCTTCAGGTGGGTACTATCAAGTACGAACCGTTACCTGAGCTACATTTGTTGCACATCCTTTACAAGTTATACCAACTCCAGTGTGTTTAGTGCATCACAGACGGCCCAAGGAATCGTTTCTGGAGGCAGCTGCCGAGGCAAGCACAGTGCAACTCACCTGGCAATAGATTGGTGCACCTGCATTTCCTCTGTGCTTTGTCTAACCAGCCTATGCTCACCTGTCTTTTCCATCTCCTCTGCCCCTCTCACAGTGTTAGTGTGACATGAGAAAAGTATTTTAAAAAGCCAGCACTGAGTGGGAGATTTTACTTTGGTGCTTGTTTCTAGACATCATGACTATAACACAGCAGGAAAGAGATTTAAATTTGCTTTTTGATTAGCTCTCACTGGAAGACTTTTAAGAGCACAAGCCAGTAGAATTATTGCTTGTGCTGTGTAGAGATCAGTAAATTAGACAGTAAAGACATCTCTTTTTATATTGGCCCCAAATGAAACTGTGGTTCCATTTTGATTATATGGGCGTAATGTATGTTCAGGACGGCACATTTGATTTGTAAATGTATTGAATGAAAAAACAAAGTAAGCTCAATATTAAAATTAATCAAGTTATTTTATTTGGACAGGAGCTAAATTTGGTGTGCAAATACTTCCCATAATATAGTAAAATACAAAAGGAGATTTATGTAGCAATATATATTTTATATGTATATACATACACCCACAAGCACATCCAAACAACTTATATGTATACAGATAGATAGATAGATAGATAGATAGATAGATAGATAGATATACACAACTGCAGAAGTACATAAAAATCGATAAAGCAGTGAATTCTTAGTGAACCTTAACAAGTGCACTTTAATACAAATATGATTGCACCTACACTGGACAGCTTTGAACACAAAATCTACTTTCTAACATGGATCTCTGTTCTTGCCAATTAAAATGGGAAATCTTCTTTTGTAGAGTATCCATTTACATCCCGAGTTGCTAAGTTACAGAACAGAAGGGTACTGTTATGCACATCTTGTTTTCAGAGGCCACATCTCTGCATTCAAGGACACCAGCCCATATTGGTTTAGTTGTTACCTTTGAGAGAAAGTCTTTTACTGAAGCTCTTGAAGTTCTAGTCAAGTAGTGGGAATTTTGCTATTTAAAAAAAAAAAAAAAATCATAATCTATATTGTATATAGACTATAACCTCATTTTATCATTCCAAAATGCAGTAGTAGAAAAACAGAAGTGTCTTTTGTCAGGTTTTTTTTCCTACACAGCCTGGCACCCTGATTCTGCCACAGTGATCCTGCTCTTTTCATCTCCCCAGAGCACTTCTGCAATGGTTCACTCCTAAGGAATGGCTGACCCAGTGGACTGTAGCTGTAACTCCTGCTGCCTCTTCTGAGGGGAGCTAGGAGTGCACTTCTATCCTATTAGCATCTCTATTAGCCAGACCCATAGAAGAAAACACGAGATACCCATGGTTTTAAACGTAAAGCTCAGCTTCAGTCCTTACAGAATGATTATGGGACCAGCCCTTGAGGTTTTAATGTCTACATCATCCAGAGTCACAACAATGTATAGGGCTCTTCCAGGTTTTGCCCATGACCTCCTGAAAATATGTCTACACAGGTGAGGACAAGCAGATCTTGCTCTGACACAGTAGCACCAACTCAATCCAGGAGCAGTAGCAGCATGGTGGTGTGTGATTCACTGTACCTTTGCTGCTTGCAATGAGACAGCCATTTAATTTGTAGGCTAGAGGTGGCTTATTTGCCAGCTTGGAGGGAGGCAAAGTCAGCCTGGCCCTCTACAAGACTATAGCAGATTGTGTGTACCAGATCCACGGTCCCTGGGTACCTTGTAACAGAGCTGCTGGATCTGTGATGCACACACCGCTGCTGGCTGCAGAATATCTGCAAGGGTGGTGGCCACAGCAATGTGTCTGAAGGTGTGCTTCAACTTCTGCGTTTCCAGCTGCTAAACAGCAGGAGAAAACTGATAAATGCGGATGAGATTTCTTTGTGCTCTATTTTCACTTTCTTTACTTGCTATAGAAGCAGTAGGTGATGAAAAGGACAGGATGAAAAGTGATGTGTATGGCTGTGAAAGAGAGAGAAAAATACAGCTGGGCATCTCTAATGAGGTGCAGTACAGTTTATAAAAAAAAAAAATTATTGGGCTGAGCGCCCTAGAGCAACACAGGCCCAGATTCTTTGCAAACAGGAACTAATTGCTAAAAGCTCTCCAGAGGATTTTTTTTTCATTCCTTTCAGTTAGCATTGGCAAAGATTTAGAAATTTCATCAAGAGGAATAATCTCTTATAAGTCCTTCTTTCTTAAATCTTTTTGCCCTCTTTACTGATGTGAGGATTGGCACCAATTTAAGCAACTTCTTTCGTCTCTGACCATGGACTTCCTTAAATTGGTTTAACAATTTAATCCATTTAGCTGAAGTCCAATCCAGTCAAATCCATTCAAGAATTGCATGGAACAGACCCTCAGTGTTTTACCCAAACCACTGCTCCATTAGCAACTTCAGTCAACGAGCTCGTGTTGCTCCTTTTGCTGGTAACACACCCTGACACCCTCAGCTGACTCCAGGACGACTTAGGGGGTCTTTTAGGTTGGTTTCCAGTGAGAGAAAACTCAGTGTCTCGGAGGTTGACTGTGGCTCTACAGGTATGCTGGCTTTATTTACACCTATGTGAAAGCTGTTAAAACAGAGGCAATCACATATGGCCTCCAAAAAATCTCTGTAGCATAAGGCCTACACAGCACAGCAATATCAGCATTCCAAACAGCTCTCTTCCTTCAGAGCCGTCTGTAGATACCACCAATATTGCAGGATTTTGTTGGGGTTTTTTTTCCCAATGAATTGTTCAAGTAGCAGCAAAGATGACTGTCAGCCTGTTGTTATGCCTGTGTTATATGGAAAGAAAGAGAAGGGAATTTATAGGTCTGCTAACATTTTGCCCAGTTGGGCAGCAGCTCTCTGTGAGCTTTGCTGGGTGCTGAGGCCAGTGGGAAAGCCTGTTGTCACTGGCACAGCATAGGACCAGGCTGACCCTTCGGCTCTTTCCCATCTGCCCCTTCCAGCCTGCAGCCTGCAAATTACAGGCTGCTCTCCCACTGCAAAACACACATGCTCCTGTCCCCCAAGTTTGTTATGTTGTTTTTATGTTCATGAAAACATTAAAGTCAGGGTAAAAGGGACAAATAGTCCAGATTTGAAGATTTTCCATCTAGACCAAAAAAATGCTGCATGGCATGTGTGTTTAGCATTAGCAGGAAAATAAATGTGCTGTTTTCAAATTTTTGCTTCAGGGTCAGCCAACATCAGTCTACCATGTAACAGCTTTGAGGGGGGAAAAAAAGCTTCACTTAAGGATACATCTGCCAGAGTAAACAGTGCCTCAAACCAGGGAAATCTAAAGCACATGCCTTATTGTCAAGTTTGGTTTAACTTGTTTTACAAATCAAAACAGCAGCTCAGTTTTTAAAACCTATTTTTAAGTCCACTAGTGTTTTACCAAGGAATATAAAGACCTACATTACTGTTTCAGTCCCTGTATTTTAAATCAAATATGATGTACCAATTTCTTTTTCATGACTCGATGTCTTATCCCATTCTTACATGCAGCTCTTCCTACTTCATCGTTTCTCATAAATCAGAGGACAAGATTCCCCATTTTAATTGTCCTGATACACTCTGTGCTTTGTGGGCAATTTTCTGTAGCCACTGGGGCTTCTCGTGAAATATGTTAGTGCTCCCTGTAGGGTGAGAGCAACTGGTTCTCAATCCATGTTGGAAAAACACAAAATTTGCATGAATTTTTGTGAATAGGGGGACGTTTGTGCTCAGAATTGACTTCTCCTTAGGAAGCAAAGCACATACCAAATGAGAAACCTCCTGCACATAGGGTATGTGCAGACCATTCTTCTGATTAATGTGGGAGTATATTCATGCATATCTGAGGGAAGAATTTGGCTCTTCAGTTAAAATAAAACACTGAAGAATATTTAAGGAGCAAAACCAAGCCTGGAATGTTTTGAAGATGTTTCCAAGAACCTCTAAGAAAGGAAAAAGTCTTTGCCAAATATAGACAAACCTCATCAAACCCTATAGCTTCCTTTCAACTTTTATTGTTTCTGTTCCCCCACAAACCAAGCCTCAGCAGGTAATTCTCCTTGCTTGACTGTGGCTAAAGTTCCATGGTTATTTTATTCCAGCCTGAGCCGTGTTGAAAGAGGGTGGGTGGGGTGGGATGTTCCCCCTTTTTCCTCTACCCAAAGCTACTTGTGTCCTTGCAGCTGTGAGTAATTTGTTTGGTTCTGCAGGGAGCTGGACCAGGGAATGGATCCATCTAAAAATCAGCTTTCCCTAGCCCAGCCCTCCATTGTTCTTTGCTCCTCCAGCACTGCTGGATAAGCAGTAATGTGAGCACAGGAAAGATTTGGATGTGTGACCAGATGAACAGAGAGAAGGAGCTGGCGTTTTCATCACAGCCCCCATACACAACATTGGCTGAAGCAACCATACAACTTTGACCTAAATCTAAGATTAGGCTGGTATCAGTCTCACCCGAGAACTGTTCTAAGATGAGTGGTGTTTAAACACTCTGCATGTCTTCATTGAACATAAACATTTAACATCTTTATTAAAAAACAAAAAACAAAACCAAAACCATTTAAATACTCCATTTCCGTTTCTCAAGCTTCAACCATGTACACTGATGCACGATAAAGAAGGGGAAATCTAAGTGGAAAGAGATTCCTATTAATTGATGTCTGTATTGTTGGATTAGTTATGTGCAACATGGCTTAGCATATCTATCGAGAAAGACTAATTTGGTGATATCAAATTTTCTCTTTTTTAGTGTAAATTTTTGCATTTGGTCATTTCATATGAGTAAAATACTCATAATTATCAGGCAGTTATATACTACTGCACTATAACTGCGGCTTTTGGTGTCATGGTGGAGCACTGAGAAAGCATTGGATGCCACTGTAGTAATAATAATTCAGTTTTTAAAAACCTCTGAATAGCAAGTATTTACTATAAAACATTATCCAAAGCAAGCAAGAATATAGGAGATGGCCCATTTTATATGAAAATCTATTAAAACTTAAGCCAGGTTTCTAGAATATCCAAAACATTACTTAATTTACCTAAGTTCAAAAGGTAAAGAGATTAAAGCCACGCTCAATGGCCAAATGTTGAAGTTCATTGGAATCTGTGAGCCATTACTGACTCCAGTAGGACTGGTTATGTGTGTGTGACTGCTCACCGATACCAATGTGTGTCCAATAGATCCCATATCTTTCAATAAAACTGCAATAGATGCAGTCATTCAGGTGTGAAGCTGGAGTGAGATCAAAATTTAGCTTCAGCCAGTATGTTAGCAGGAGTGGTAACAGAAGTATTGACTGTAGCGTGCAGTTGGAGTCAGTGAACAAAGGAAATAATCACACATCTGATTCCTGCCAAACATCAGCCAGACTGCTCTGAGATGGGAGGAAATTTATCTTTTTTGAAAGACTGATGTTTGAAGTGTGTCTTCTCTCTTGGGCAGCAAGAAGCACTGATTCAACTTCCCAGCATTCTTGTGAAAATTGCTTACATGGCACTTGTTGGGGCCTCCCATGCAGGAACTCAGGAAGCTACATAACTCTCCAGGAGCACCCAAGAATGAGTAACCTCACCAGGAAAGTTCCAGGATTGAAATAAAGGGATCTACACAGACGTGATTCTACAGGAGGGAAAGAGGAGGTGGGGGACACAATAAAATGGTGGCTTGGAATGAGTGAACACTCAGTACAAGAGGAGATCACCACCTCCTGGGCAGCTCTCGGCTCAGTGCTCCTGTGGCTGGCTGGTGAGGTCCCCATCACAGCCTTTTCTCGGGACAGTACACGGCAGCCTGTGTGAAAGCCTAGCCTGTCCAAACAGCTCTGAGGTGGCCCAGCTGCTACTCCTTATCACCAGTGCTCAGAATTTGGGTGAGTTTGGATGCTCAGCCATGTTGACCATCTCTTGAGAGCTGCCCTGGGTGTGCTTTGGCTCCCTGCAGAGGAATGGGTGACCCTGAGCACCCTCAGATGATCCTGACATCCCAAAAGGAAGGTCATCTCTCTCTCATCAGTTCCTTTTTAGTTTTTCCCTTGTTCTTCCATTTCTTCTATGTCTTCCAGTTTAGACCTTGTACTCCAGTCGCAAAAGCTGCACTTCCTGCGTAGAGGCACCATCCATTCCATGCTTGGGTGAAACAGATGGTGGATACAGATGGTAATTTCGCCTCATTATTTAGCAAGCTGTAAAAGGAAAAACTACCTCAGCTGATTGTCCGCATATAAATGGCCCTAGCTTACCCACACAGTTCCTTTTATTTACTAAAGACATTGGCAAAGAGCCTCTTCTCCATCCAGCAAGTCTCCATCCATCTGGAGGTCTGGGCTGTCTGTACCCCTAGTGTCGACAGCAAGTGTCTCAGTCTTTCAAGGTTTCAAGCTATTAAGGACTCCAAAGAAGTAGAAACTACTTTCAGGGCAGGCTCAGTTGTGTCTGTCCAAGAGCAACACAAATGAGGTGTGGATCCGATCAGCTACATACATTCCTGTCGTGATGGTGTCATATGTAAACAGCTTGTTCAAATCTACTCATTGACTGCAGTCTTCTGTCTTGTTTGTGGAGGAGGCCGTGGAGAACTTGGAGAAATGACTTGCAGCAGTGCCTGGTGGAACAGGATAGCTGAGACACCAGCCCACTTGGATCCATGTGCAGAATGGCTTTGTTGTCAAGAGCCAACATCTCTCATTTTGCTTCAGACTCAAATTTAGTATGCAGACATTCAGCTCAGAGTAAGCCTTTTAACAGCAGCTGGCCATTTTAATTATAGCAAGAATATAAACAATAAATTTCTAATATTAGATACATTTCTCACAGTCCTTGTTTCTGCAAATAATGTCTTAGGACGATATCCAAGACCCACTGAATCAGTGGAAATTGTCCCACTGACCTCATTGTGATTGGATCAGGGCCTTCGTTTCTTAAAATAAAATTTTACAAGGTACAGGCTAATCCTATTTCACATATTTTTAGTTAAATGGTTGAAAGGGTTTTTTTCTCTCCATTAAGATCCATAGAAAACAAAGACACTGCCACAATCTTGGCACCAAATATTCTATAAGGAATTTAAATTGTTTTACACTTGGGTTTCAAAATGGTGGGTTCAGAGCACAAGTCCTGGGAGCAGCAGTGAGGGCCCAGGTTACTGGCAAGGGGTGGCTCACCTTCCCCTGGAAAAGCAGCAAGCCAAGCACACAGCTGCAGGCTGTGCTCCAGAGTGCTTACCAAATTCCACCGATATTTCCTTTGTCTAATTTTTCATATGTAGCCAAGCTCTAGGCGGCTGTAAGGAGCTAGAGCTACCAAAACACTGCGTGACAAGCTGTGCCTGTGGTATGTCCAGCCACACCAAGCCTAGAAAGCAGTAAAGCACTCCCAAAACCATCTGATTTTGTGGCTTTCCAGCCCATAAAATTTGAGATAAGCTTTAGATAAGTAAATGGGGGAGGCAGGAGGAAGTTATCCAAACAAAAGTATCAACCTGCTCCTATTATTCTATCCCCAGCCACTGGTGCCAACTGAAAAGGAAACATCTTGGAAGAAGCAGGAAGGTTGCTAGAAGCAAGCAGAGTCAGTCACATGCAAACAGAGGTTACTTCTCCTGTACCCAGGGGAAATCCCCGTCTTCATCACTGCAGTAGCAGCCAGGCCAGCAGTCAGAGACCCCCTGCTCTAGACTAATATCTACAGCACGGCAAAAGCTGTCATTTTCAGAAGATGTAAAAACCATAAGGGAAAAAGAAGAGAAAGCAAACCACATGAAAAAGGAAATCATGAAAGTGAAAAAATATAGGTGACACAAATGGAAAGGTAATGTTCCCAACACACCCAGTTAATGCCACAGTTAATTTCCCTGTTTTTAGCTGTAGAAAAATCCTGTACCACCCTCCTGGCAATGCTGGTCAGCCCTTCACACCCAAAAGTGGTGTAAAAGCTGGGGCAAGAGTGGTGCCATGCCCCAAAGCAGAGCTGCCCCAGTCAATGTCATCTTTAGAAGGCCTGGTGCAACCCTCCAAAATGCATAGATTTTAATACTATCTGGATGTGGAGTTCAGATAAAACACATGCAGCCTGGGTTGCAATTAAAGTGCACTCACTACCTGACACACTCGAAGAACATTTTGATACATTGGTGTGCAGATATGAATGTCACAGGTCAGATGAAAGAGAAGACACTAGAAAAACACCAAGAAGACAAAATGAATCCATGACAGCACCATCCAATTTCACCATCAGGAATAATGTATTTATTTTATGCTTGAGCCAAGATTTAAATTGCCAACAGCTTTGTCATCATACCCTTTCACCCCTGGCTCACTTTTGAATACAGCATATCACAAGGCACAACAATTCATTTTCTCCTGTCTCAATTCCTGTCAAACCCTCCTGCATGTTGCATAGGGATTTCTTGCCCCATAAATGGGGATTAAAGAGCCAAGTGGTCCAACACTGTAGTCTAATGCAGACTTTGTTTGATATTTCCAGCTTGTGTTAGCCCAGTCTTGCCTCCACTCCCTTGGCCTTCTGGACACATGTTCATATTTTAAAATCAATTTTAAGTTTAAAAGGTATTTTTCCTTAAGCTGCGGAAGAGCTGAATGGTTGGTCCTAAGCTGGGGCCTGTTCAAAAGGTAGGCAAATCTGCCTGGGGAGCCCTCCAAGCATGGGTTTTTCCCTCTGCAGTATCTGCATAAACCCACTAGAGCCTAACAGAGGTAGAAAGAGCCCATCTTTGCAGCTGGGTCCCCCAGATCCTCTGAGACAGCACAGAAGCAGCCTCTGGACCTCATCCTAAGATCTGCCTCTCCTAAGCAATTTAGGAAAGGAGTCGTATAAACAACAGAAGGGCTAAAAAATTGCTTTAAAATAAGATACACAAAGAACAGATTCCATTGTCATCAAAAAGAATATTAAAGGTGTTTCTTGTAAGATGATGCACAGATGTGAGGGTTGAAGACAGAACAGAATTTTAGGTGATCTTGCCTGGCAGCCCTAAGATTAGCTCAGTTCATTAAGGCATGGTGCTAATAATGCCAAGGTTGATTGCTCTGGAATTAGGAATTAGACTCTGTAATACTTGTGGGTCCCTTCCAACTCAGAATATTTTGTGATTTTTCTGTGCTAATTCTCCTGAACCAAATTACCTCTCAAATTAATCCTGACTTTGTGTAGATCGAATGTTACTGTTTCCAAGCTTCTTTGTGTGATGCATATTGAACAACTTGGCCAACAAATTTAAGATTTATTCTTGGCACATATTCAAAGGTTTATTCAATGATGATTAACTTGTGCTTTCAGGAGAACAACTGGTCACTCCAGTTCCGCTCTGCTGCCCCCCCAAGTTCTTGGATTAGTTGATTTAACCTTTTTTAGTCCATTTTTCCCATGAAATATTTTCATTTAGTTGACAAATATATGTTGCTATGCAAAAGAAACAGGTTTACAACTCTGCTAGAACTGACCTTCCAAAAGATTTGTGCAACTAAAACTTATATTTGCAGAAAAGTGCACAGTAAGCAAATGAAGATGCTTGGAAATGCAACCACGGGAAAGATGATGTCATTGAAATGTCTATAAATAAGTTTTCTCACTGCTTACCCTAGTGGTTTAGCAATCCAGACTGTGGGTAACATTTTATGTCCATGTAAACTATACCCTTTTCCATTGGCTTCACAGGGGATGTGACACCGAACCCAATGTTAAATTTTGCATTTTTGTGTTTAGAATTTGCAGACAGGCGAACAGACATCTATTTGTAGTTGTACTCTAGGCATTTTTAACGGCAATGTGCAGAAAAGTTAAGCCATCCATATTCATCAGCAAGAGGAAATGCCCCATAAACTCAAAATGCTACACTAAGGACTCTTTCAGTTTTACTTCTCTCTTTATTTCCTTTAAGAATGCTTTGTTTCCACTGCTGTGTTGTTACCATTCAACCCTGAGAAATACAACCTGCATGCTTTACTACTCTGACCACCCCCAGATATGCTTACAGCCAAATATTGCTTCCCGTTCTCTTTTCAAAACAAACTTCCTCTCTTGCTCCCCCCTTGCGGCTCAGAAGACCCCACAGAAGAGGCCAGGACACTTTGCAGATATTTGACAGCCAGCAGAGCAGCAGCGTGCCTTTTTTTCCAGAGGAGAACCCACAGAAGGCTGAAATATGATTGACAGTGGGGTACCTGGCAGGATGGGGTCCCAAGAGACAACCTTGGGGGCAGGGTCTCCTGGGACCACAGACCACAGAGCTCTCTTGAGCACTCTTTTGAATGGCCATCAGGGGAGCAGTGGGCAGGAGGGAAGGACAGCGATTCGGAGGGTGCTTTGATGCTGCAGCCAGTAGCAGTTTCTGCTGGAAAGGGGTGAGACAGACAGGACTGACAGCCACCAGGCTGTGGATAGGCAGTCTGGGTCACCAGGGTTAGGCTCACAACTAACTAATGAACTTCCTTCCCCCCTTAAAAATAACTTGGTTTTCTGCTGTTTACTTTCTGTGACCACACAAGCTTCTAGTTCTGTGAAATAAGAACTTCACACCCTTTTGCCTAGTGCAGCAAGTAAGAACAGCAGCCAGTCCGCTACTTACACTCATCAAAACTATTCCCTTGGCTTTTATGCTTCTTGAGGTATTTCAGGTTTGCATGTAGCAATTGCCATCCATACCAGGATGCCATTTTCAGCCCAAGAACTGAAGTGCTCACGTGTCCATTTAATTATCAGTCTTAGAAGTGCTTTGAAGTGTAAAGGCTAAACGCAGACACAGTAAACATTAAACCAAAGTGTGGGTGACCTCTCCACGAGATGTGAGCAAATCCTGCCTATTGTCAATCCAGGTTCAGCTCCTGAACTACCCACCAGCAGTGGGGGTGCAAGGGGTGCATTCCTAGAGTCACAAGTTAAAACCAAAGGGTACCCAAGTGTCAGTGTTTAGCCAATATAGGCTAAACACTGACTCTTGGGTCAGTGCTCATAAAGGAGCTCATAAAGGCCATCCTTTCATTCAAAGGATGGGATTTCTAACCTGTGAAGTCTTGCAACTAAAATTTTATCATAAGGACTTCTTTTAAGTCCCGCCTTCAACAACACCTGAAAAATTTACCCTGAAGATAGGCAGAGGGCAAAGCTGCATAACCACTAGAATTTAAAAAGCAACAACATGTGCTTGATCATATGGCTTTTGATACAGTCTTGAGCTCCTGAGACTTGCTGAGTTCCTGAGACTTTGCACTTGAAAACACTATCCAAAAACTTTTTTGTCTTAAAGTTTATGACTAAAATACCTTTTCCTATCAGTGTTTGGTGGGTTCTACTTGTTCAGGACACATAAATCATTCACTTTGATTGCATCACTGATCCAAGTGTTATTTTCTAATTTGTGTCCAGGTTCTCCACAACCACCTCTCCAAGTGACAGGAGGAGCAAGAAAGATATGCACCTGTCACTGTTGGAAACCCTGGTACATATCAAATCACACAGGGCACATACATTTAACAGTGTAAATACAGCCATTACCCAGGGTCACACAGCTTTAGAGAAATAACTAAGTATATATGATAGCTGACAGTAAATACTCCCTTGTAAATGATGCCTGCTGTATGTAAAACTGGATATATACAGCATTTTCTTCTTCCTTTCCAACTAAGCAGAAGGCTTTTTCTTCATTTAAATAGTTGTTGCAATAGTACTTAGAGCTGATGCTTTTTATGCTCTACCTCTAAAGAATCATAGAATGGTTTGGGTTGGAAAGGGCCTAAAGACCATCTAGGTCCAACTTCTCTGCCATGGCTAGGGACATCTTCCACTAGACCAGGTTGTTCAAAGCCCTCCAGCCTGGCCTTGAACACCTCCAGTAAAGGGGAATCATTGCTTCTTCAGACAACCTGTTCCAATGACTCACCACCCTCATAGCGAAGAGAGCAGAGCAACTACAAAATAACTTAAAAATGAGAATTGGTTCAGGGAAATACCTACTTAGTCTTTAACAGACTAGCTGATGCCTACCTTAACTAGATTTAGCAGTGCATTTTCAAAAACTGTCCACATTGATTTTTATAAAAAGTATGCCCATACAGAGAATTTAGTCATAGGTATTCAAAATTTTCGGCAGCAATCGAATGCCACAAATTCATTTGCATCTGCAGTTCAACTAGAGATTCAAAAGGCAGATGAATATTTGGCAAATAAAGAGCACTTCTTCAGTAAATTGAACCTATAGTATTGGAGAAGATCCCATTGGATAGAGCATTTTGGATAGGCTTACAAAATTTGGGACAAATTGATGCAATGAAATATTAGCTTCATATCCCACTCACTCAGTTAATTATATCCTTTAAGTAAAGGTACAATGATAATGATAATGAGCTTGGGAGATACATTTTATTGATTTTCCCAGACAACACTGTCTGTATAAGAACAAGATATTTGTTCTGGGCTGTTAAATGAAGGGGAAGTTATTTCCTTTATTTAGGTTTCTCTGTCACTTATGATGCCCTCCCTCCCCCGCAAAAAAAATTTATATTTTATGAAGTCTGGATTAAACTTCAGAATTTTTTTGGGATTTGTTTTATAATTTGAGAGTATAAGGTGTGCACATCACTGATCAGCAGAGACTGACTCCTTTGCTGGCCCACTCTGATATGAGGAAGCACTGTGTGGATTAAACACCAGCAGATGATTTACCTACAGGAATGATCCACAGATCCATAAAACCTATAAGCCCTGAGTTTCCTTCCTGGGGAAACTGGGGCATAGTGCAATATATTATGTCCTCTGTAGGGGCACAACAGTGTTCACATCTGATCTCTGAGCAAGGAAATTTATATATCAGCGGTAGTACTTCCACTGAAAAAGTCACACCTTAATAGCCTACAGTGGAATCCTGTGTCCAGCCCTGGGCTCCCAAGTGCAAGAAATACACTGACATACTGCAGTAAGGCCAGTGAAGAGCTGGCAGGATGGTCAGGGCTGGAGTCCTGGAGTGGGAGGAAGTGCACGGAGCTGGACTTGCTCAGCCTGGAGATGGCCATGGGGCATTTTCTGCTTGCTTCAGCTGCCTGATGGGTGGGTGTAGAGAGGACAGAGCCAGGCTATGCACAGAGGTGCTCAGCAGTAAGGCAGGGGACAAACAGCACTTGTTATAATATGAAAAATATCTGATTAGATATTAGGAAAATAATTTTGCAATGAGGGTGATCAAACACTGAAACAGGGGCCCATGGGATTTGATCCTACAGAAACCAAAATTTGACTGGATAAAGTTCTGAGCAACACAATTTAAGTTTGTCTTGCTTTGAGATGGGGATCTGGACCAGGCAATCTCGGGAGGTCCTTTCCAACCTAAATTATTCAGTGATTCGATGAGAATGTGTCTAAGTTATATCAGCAGAGCTGTGCCTCTTCTATTAATTGTCAGGAATTGTAACTGTTACATGAGAGTTTGGAATTAACTGGATATATAATCGGCACAGGAAATTAGATCTTCTCCTTTAAATTAAACTGTCATGGTAGGAAGGAACATTAGAAGGAATTGATAGAACTGTGCAGTATATTGTATAAAAGCAACTGCTGTTGTTGCTTTTTCATTTCTGGATAGAACTTTGCCTTCCCAACAGCAACAAAAAAAGTATTTTAGAGCAATGTAAAACCAGACAGGTAAATCCTCCTTTTTGTTTTCCCTTTATGCCTCATAGCTCTGCCTTCTCCTATGCATTATTTTGTTTTGGATCACATGGACCTAAGAGCTGTTGTCATTGCTCCATTCCCTCAAGGTGCTATATCTTCTCGTTGCCTTTTCCTTCTCTGCCCTTGTTCTTTCCCCTCCCTTTTCCACTCTTTTGCAAATGGCAATAGCTGCCTTCAGCTGTACGTGATCTACAGATAGCAGAAGAGCCAGAGGGTAATCTGAGTTCCTTCATGTCCAAGGAATTAAACTCGTTTTCTATATGAGTTGCTGGAGATAATGGCAGTCACTGTTTGAGACAAGATCACCAGGACCTGTCCAAAACCAAAGCAATACCCTAAGAGGGGCCTGGGACTTGGGCTCAGACTTGGAATCAGATCACAATTTGGGAACCAGGAGTCTACTTTTCGTCAAAATGGCTGTTTTGGGAGGCAGAAAAGCATTTGTGACAGTCACATACTTGAGATCCAGTGGAAAGAGTCCTACAAACGATTTGCAAGAAAACTCTCGCCATTTATTTTCCTTACACTCCTCAAAAGAGGGTGTGCATGCATTCCTTGTTAATATGCTGAATTGCCGCATCAGTTCTCCCAATGGAAAAAGCTCGACAGGCCCATGGATGTTAGCTAAAACCCTGCATTAGCATGGCAACAGAGCAAGTAACCAACACAGCAAGCATGTTTGACCTCTGAGAGAAACCTCTGCTGAAGCCAAAGACAAAATAACAAAACATCAGTGTTTAATATTTAGCAGGTGTAAATGGGGTAGATTTGAACTTCAGTGTGACAAATCTGTCCTCAGAGTATTGTCTGTATGCTTTTAGATTTTAGCACTGCAGTGGTTCTTAGAAAACTATGTTAAGCTCAATGCAAAATTCAAAGTATGTAGGCATTTAATGAAATTAAAAATGTAAATATTTTTTGTGAAACTGGTAACTGCAGCATCACATTTAGACTGAAAAGGCCTCCCTACCTTTTAAAGTATGGAAATCAACAAACAATTTAACTAAAATATGAAAATTCAGCTGTGAGGAATGCTTGGCTTACCTCTGGTATCACAGTGAAATCAATCACTACTGATATAATCTACCTGTAATTCTAACTAAAACAAGGTCCACATGTATGTGATTTCACCTATGTGTATAGGCACATACAGAATATAACTCTGTAGCTTTATATTTTTAAACTATCTGTGTTTCAGTGAAACCAAGATAAATTTTACATGTCTTAAGGGACTCACTCATTAAACTTAATCAATGAGCTAATCTGAGGTTTACTTTTAAAATTTCAAATAATCAAATAATGCATACAAGGGGAAAGATTCTGAGCACTAAAGGGGTATGATTTGTGTGCAAACACTTTGAAGGATAAATTCAAATCAGCTTTCATTGCAGTGCATTTTGCAGAAGTTGTAACATACCTCAGGTAGGAAGTAAAGAAAGTTGCTTCACAGAACTTTGCACTTAAACAGGTAATTATGACTTAGTGGTATGTAAAGGAATAAGGATTTTTTTTTTAGGTGGAATTTCTATAATTTCTTGTTTCAAAAGTTCGAATTCACCAGAAATGGGGAAAAAAAGAGTCATCTTCGGCTGCTGTAAAGCAGTGCAGTTAATAAGTGATAGAAAGCTTTGGCTCCTCACCCGAGATACTGAGTTAATACTGGCAGTTCTCAAGCTATTACAATGCAGATTAAACATGTTAGCTGGAGCTGTGAGTGCTGGGCAGGCTGATGGGAATGGTCCCTTTCCTTGGAATGGCAAGGGAGGAGTAAGAATGTTGTAGCAACTGTGGCACCTCAGCTAGACACAGGACATTCCTAAAATGCACTCTTATGTGGAATTGAACAAGCAGGGCCTAAATTCGGAAAGCTTTCAAAGAGAACTCAGAATGGCAAATAAATCTGAAGCAAAACTTAATTTCCAGAACAAAAAATTCACCTCAAGAAAACTGAGTAAGCAAAAGATCCTTGCTTTTACAAAACGCACCCTGTGTGCATGCACGCGTGCGTGTGTGTGGTTCCTGTGGTTATGGTATAGGAGGCCATTGAATTATCAAACCAGTAATTTTGCCATTAGTTTTTCAGTTTGCTTCTTGCATACATATTCTGTGGTCAAATCCATTAGTAAGTCAGAGTGATAAACACCTGGAGTCTATCAAAAACAAAGAGAGTCTTATTCTATATGTACAATCAGCCAGGCGAACATAACGAGCAAAGACTAACTGCATAATATAGAATTCAAACAGGAATATGTTTTTTATGATGTGCCAGCATAAGGGAGATCAAAGACTAATGCCAAATAAATAGCAACTGGGTACCAGCAAGGGAAACATATTTAGAACTTAAAATAATCAGAAACAAACCCAGTGTATGCCAACACCCTCTGAATTCAAAAGTAACATTTTCCTCATTTTCATAAAAGGTTCAAGGGTTGGCAGAATGTATTTTGGTTTTCAATCTACTGTTTTTATGACTGGAAGGGAACTTTCATTTCTCACAGACAATGGAATATGAAGAATCATCTCCTCACCCCATCGTCTACTTCCTTCTGGTGTTTTTTGGGAGTTACCCCACCACCACCACCACCTCCCCACTGCTGTCTGATTGAATTTTCCTTGGCTGCTTTGTGGAATTTGCCAGCTTACCTTAAACATTTATTGAGCTCAGCTCCTTACCTGGAACATCGCCTGGCAAACTGCAGCAAACTGTCCAGCACCTGGGGATTGGCAGAGCAAATTTTTCCAGGTGGTACAAACAGACACCCAGAATTACAGGCCAACACTATTTTGTGAGACACTTTCATCCAAAGAGAGAAGCCCAAATGACTAATTGCCAGTGTCCTTTTATTATCTGCAATGTATCCACATAACCAGTTCTAAATTACTACTAGTATTAAAAACAAAAAAACAAAAAAACAAACCGAAAAAAACCACACTTGCAGGGTGGGGAGGATGGTGGAGAAATTGGTTAGGAAGGAGTAGGGAAAAGATACAAGGGTGGCAGCGAATTGACAGGCTGAGCCTGGGGCAAACAGTTACATCTGTGCTTGATTTGTCAGGGATTTACATTAGTGAAACTTTAACTCTTCAGATGATAAGTAAGATTACACTTACAGAACAAGTTTATGCAAATAAAGCTTCGTCTATGGAGTGTGTGAGTCCAGACACAGTGGATTTGGCAGGTTTCACTGAGCCTGGTGGCTGGGTTTAATAAGTGCATTTACATAAAGGATTAGGACATCTGGAAAAGTAGCATGGTAGTTTACTGAGATATAAATAACGTTAATTGAGAGGTCACAGTATGCAAAACACTCCATACATGCGAATGAAAATCACGGAAAATGATGGGGCAGAGACTTGCTCTTGGTTACATCAAGCTAAGCTTTAAGTACTAGCTGCTCCATGCCTTTCTAAGGGCCAATCCTGATTTCAGTCCCCATTACTGAACCCCACTTCATGACAGGTATGACCAAAACCAGTGCCTTTTTCTTAAAAATCCAAAACCAAAGTTAGTGGTTCACATAAACCAGCATCAGGAGATACCCAGAATTCAAAGGATCTGTAGGAAATTACTTAAAAACTGTGATCTAAATAAGCAGTGTGCTAGATAAGTCAGTTTTACCCCAAAGCCCAATAACATGCTCCCATAGCAACAAAATACATCTCTTTTCAGCAACAGAACTAACACTGAAAAGTGTGTTTACACCTAATTCCAACTTGCTTTAAAGTTCTGTGATACACACTAGAATTCTGGCTTTGCAAACTAACACAGTAGTGAACCGGTAATAATGAGACAACAAGCAGTTGGCAAGAGCTATACTTTAAGCCTGAATTAATTTCTAGCTTGGTAGGCAATTTTAATTTAATTTCATTATTCTTAAAAGTATAAAATGATGGTTTGTCAGCTTATCCAACAGTTTAGCAGAGCACAGGCAGACCTTTTGCAAAGTATTGTAGTGTCCATATGTTTATATTTCAAGCTCTTTCCAACAAAGATTTTTTTAAAAACAATTGAAAGATTTCTTATCCAGACCTAAAAACAGCTTGCTTTGGTTTTTTTTTTCCTTTCTCCAGGTTTTTGATAAGCTTTGCTTAGTTCTGGGGGGTTTTCCAAGCTATTGACTACATGCAAACAATAGATTTGTCCCCATGCATGCTCATTGAGACATTGCACCATACACACACCACACTGAGATGTACAGGGGAACAATGGTAAATTCATCTGCAGTAATGTCCTGCTCTTCTGGTTGTGCAAAAGCCCTCTGCAGAGACTTGGGCTGAGATCTGTTTAGAATTGCTGCAAAATACACTGAAGAAATATCTGTTCATAAAGCAAATTATTTCTACTGTCTGACCTCAAAATGGTCAGCTTTGCTCCTGTGCAATCCATTTATACCATTGCTATATTCACAAGGAATGGGAAGCTGGTTGAAGTATGGGGCAGGAGCAGCTGGGCTTGTGTAGTCAGAGGGAATGTTGACCTTATCCAAACAATTCAATACATAAAATGAAAAGCCAAGACACATAAGCATGAGGTATGAGCATATCAGCAGCCATGTTCAAAAGGGATTAGGTTATGGAAGGGCCAGTTCAGCTGTGTGCTGCTGCTGGCATCTGTTAAGAGCACGGGAAAACACTCCTCGTGTTTTGGTCAGTGAGCCAGATGTATCACTTCATTCATCTTTGCAGCTGGATGCTGATAACATCTGAAAGCAAACAAAGGTGATGATTTGGAGTGGCTGCTAGTAGGCACGCAGCTCTCTTTCCACTTATCATGCTCTGCTTTGGTTGGATGTTTCCCAACAGACAAGATTATAACTTGCCTTAGAAAAGTGGCTGAGTTCACCAAGAATTACGAGTTGTGATCACAGTCCAAATGTGGATCTCAGTCCGAATGTGGATGAGGCTGCAACATCCCAAGAAATACAGCCTAGAGTGGTTCTGTTTGTGGACTTCTCACCTGAGGAAATACATGTCTAAGTAATTTCTTTTCCTCCAGGGTTTATGACAGACAAGTGCCAGCAGCCTTCAGCTATTTGGTTCACTGTGTGTCTGGACTAGACACTTCCAGCCCATCACTGGCACAGTCTGAGGAGAGAGGGCTTCTTGGCCTCTGCTGCTCCTCTTTGGCAGTCAAGCCATCATCCGCTCCTGAGTCAGCTAGCTTTGTAACCTCAGAGTTCAATTCCGTAATCTCGGAGAAGCATTATAAAAATTGTCTGCAATTTACTGTAAACCTCTCCATCAAATTCCAATTATTATCAACATATTAAATCTATTTTTAGTCCTTACTGCAGAATATTTATGTCTAAAGGAATTATTTAAATAAACTGCAGACTAACTATGCAGTAGGTTACAGGGAAAGTTGCCCTAGAACAGCAGCAGATGTGAGCTAGAGAGGTTTTGTTGCATAGGGCAGAGTATCCCACACAACTGAGTAATTTTGGTTAGGGCTGCCTGCTGTACAAACTTTCTCTTTCCCACATCTCAGGGTGTCTGTTGCTGAGGGCACTTGGTGAAAACTGCCCCATTTCCCTTGATACAGCATTTTCCTAACACAGTATAAAATGTACAGAAAAAGCAGCTTATTATTCCCTGTCTCTGACTAAGTTAATTGGATATTAGCATTAGAATCATGTTAAGTAATCTCTGTCAAATCCTATTAGCTCCCTTTCTCCCTTCCAGAGTATCTGCTGAATGATACAAAGCTTGTAGAAAAGCTAATCCTTATTTACCTTCTGAGTGCAGTCAAAGTATTTTGTTTGTCAAAGTAAAAGAGACCTTCAGGCCTCCCATCATCCACACCACTGGGAGATCTTACCATTCTCCCATGGCAGCCTCAGCAGTAACCACAAACAGCAAACTGGAGACACCAACCTGTGCTACAATCATAATTTTTGCAGTTGTTCATAACCTGGGTTGAGAACTTAAATGCAAAAATATGCTGAAACCCAAAGCTATAGTTCCCACAGCAGCTATAACTCAGTCACGGTATTTGGACATACATTGTGGAGTACAGACAGAGTAATGCAAAACACTAAAGCTACCTCTGGTTATGGTTGGCTGGGGGAACCATAACTGAGTTTCCTGACTTTTGTGTTAAGATCTCAACCATAAATATTGCTTTAATGTAGCTTTGTGCAGTGGGTTTACATTGGCATTGGGAGATGCTCATACGGAAACAGTAGAGAATTAGTGTGGTATGCTTATTAAATGAGTAATGCTTTTAGAATAATTGCTGGGGTGAAATTATGGCCCCAATGAAGTCAACAGAGACAGGGTTTTCACTCAAAAACATCTTATTCAGGGAAGAAAGGAGCAAATGTCCACGTGGTTTTGATATTTTTTAAAAAGGAAAGAATTTCAGATCAGTTCCCTTTCTCCAAATCAAGGCTCTAAACGAATAATCAGTTTATTTTAAAGAGTGATCTGAACCTCAGCTAGCAAATGGTTGGGGAGCACATTGCTTCCACAGAAAAACTTAGAGATTATTTGGTTTGTTTTGTTTTCCTTTGCTGTTTTCCACATTAAATACCCCAAAGTGACCATTTTTCCACAGTTATTTGCTAACTAAAAGAATTTCTTACTTTTTCTGACTTTGCCCTGTTCAACAGTTAATGACAGTAGAGTTAATGATCTTGGAGATTATCCAGCAACCAAAAAAGAGTCACCACTGTAAAACTTTCAGCAGAAAAGGTTCAGCCAATCTATGTAATTCAGTTGTTAATTTTTGTATGCTTATTTTGAAGGAGGGAGTGAAATACCATTATTTTGCCTGGTAGGATGCTAGAGAAGATTACTCCTAGAGGATCGATTTTTATATTATCATGATTTACTTGAACAAACCAGCCTATATCATTATGAAAAAAAAAATTAATAATAAAGAGATGGGCTAGCCACAAGAGGAAAAAAGAATTGTATCTTGCAGTGTGTAACCAGCCAGAGGAATGCTCCTTTTGTGCCAATCTGCCTTGTGTTTTCAGCTGGGAAAGACACTGTGCAAACTGATAGCAGATGATGGAGCTGAAAATAAGTGCTTTACATGTTTGATTCAGAGCCAGCATTTTGTTGTTTAGTTGTCTCACGTCTTCACACTGTGTTATGTTGTGCAATAACATGTGACACGCTGAAATCAGGCTTCCTGTCACAGCGTTTTCAGAGACGGGATTCTTGATGCGATGGGCGAGAACGTGGTGTGTTTACTGTTCTTGGAAAGGCTTCCTCCACTGGAAGCCACCCTTTGAGGAAAATTTCAGCTAGCTTATCCTTATGGGAAGGGCCAGTGGTGCCACTAGAAGAAATCTACTGGAAGACTCTCTGGGGAAGAAATCCAGATTCCTTGGCAAAGGCTGGTGCAGAGAGGGAATCTGCAGAGAGAAAGAGAGGGTGGTCCCTGCAAAGTGGTTGTGAGCCACGCAAATACAGTGCCACCAGCTTGCCTTTCAAAATGAAAATGTTCCAGCTCCCTGACAAAAAATGCCAAGTGGCAGCACAGTATTTTTAGCTGCAAACACAGCTATGAGTTCAGTTCTTTCTCTCTTTGCTGAAGCAAGGCTCTTAGATTGCTCTGCCGTGAGCATGTAATGGTGTGCGTTGGTGAAGACTGAAGTCTGATTATTCAGTGACTAAATCTCAAACTTAGTCCATAATAACTCTGTTTAAAGATGAGGGGTTTTATTCATGAACCTCAAATGTACCCATTTCCATACTGCTCAGGAAATAGCCCCATTACAATTACTCATCTGAGGAAGAAAAAGGAAAGGGGAAAAAAGGACAGAAGACAAAGATGACTGGATGTCAAGCTGTGATAATCATCCATGAGACTGTTTCCATAATGCTGCATTTGCCTCTTTCTACACTTTTTAGAATATTCTTTGCATGGAAAAAAAACAACAAAACAAAACCATAATAGAGCTAAGAACAGGAAAACAGGCCTCCAAAATTACCAAATAGAAGCTAACAAATTCAGGTCACTAGCTTCATGATATTTTCCTATTTAGGCCTGCTGAGCTTGCCTTACCTGGGAGCTTCTTTTCTCTGTGATGTTTTACTGAAGTGTGACCTCTCCTTGTTCTGCTTTCCAAATTTTCTGCAGTCAGTGGATGCCATTCCCGTAATTTCCATCTTGAATGGTACTCCCAAACCACTTTAAATATTTCCCCCTTTTTATTGTTGAAATCTGTGTTAGAAATCAAGAAGTATGAAGCCAAAACTGTAAGACAAGTCAGAATAACAAGCGTGACCAAGAGCTTCAGATGTCTTTCGTGAGATACTTTTGTAAGTACACTTGTACCTCTAAGGTAAAAGTCAGGGGAAAAAATATCCATCAGCTCTAATATTGTCAGGTGTTGGGACAACACAACACAAAAAAAATAAAAAAAAAAAAGTGAAAAAGAGTATTCAGTCCATCAGATTTAGTAATCAGTGCCACTGCTAGCTCAGTCCTCATACAACTCCTGCTTCCTTTTTCCTAGGTGCTTAATAAGACTAGTTAAAGGGCTAGCTGGTTGGCATGTCCCCTTTGCTGTCACATTTACATTAAAAAATGTAAATATTTTGTTGTGATTAATATTTTCAGTGAAATAATTTGACTTCTTTTGACAAAACTATGTCAGGGAATTATGGAAGCTCAAAGCAGCTGAGGACATTCCCCCAAAATAATCAGTAGGAGCCCATATGTACAGGCACACGTGCTTAAGAGGATAAAGCATATTTGATAGGCTTTGCTTTGAAGAACAAATATATTCACGGCCATTTTACTCCCAAAACAGGGGCAACTATGCTTGCTGCAATGCAATATAGTATTCTCTAGAAACAAAGACTTGCTATGTTTTCTTAACTGTATATTAAAATAACAAAAACTCTAAGCAACAACATACGGTGATTTAAATTTCCCAACTGAAAGTTTTTGCATGCATATCTTTAGTAGAGTTTTGGCTAATTAAAAAAATACAATCAAATGAACCTTAACATAAACCTTTAAGAAAATTACAATTGCAAAAATTGACAGGAAAGGAACCTTGTTTAAAACACTGCAGCCTTGTGTGAGATAGGCATTTTTAAAGAGGTTTTTATTTTGCGTTTGACAGACCTTTATGTTTATAATTTGCTACACAAATTTAATTTTGTTTTTTGTAGTACTTAAAGTATGGGTATGGTTTTTGTTTCATTTTTAAAATACTCTGCTTATTTATTGACCTCTGAAAGAACTTGGAAACAAAACCAAAAAAAAAAAAAAAAAAAGATTAGGGAAGTTCTAAAGACTTGTTTAAAATGTTTTTCATATTTTTACCTTAGAAAATTACAAACATATTGCACAAATGTTAAAGATAACACATAAATTACCCGTGACACAAAACCATAAATCCTTCTATATAGTTCCAAAGGGATTTGCCTTGAGATTTGCATCCAAAGAGCCTATCAGCTTCAGAGGCAATTTGGAGTGGTATCTTGTGGCACGATCATTCCTTCCTGCTGCCAGTTTCTGCCGGACATGCCCTTTATGGAGCAGCAGGGCCAGCTCAGTCCCTCGCGGCCTCAGCTCCCGGATAGCTCAACCTTCCACACCTGGAAGGGAGCTCAAAGTCCCTGCTTGATATCGGCCCTTTCTGACAATCTTCTGAGAGCCTTTCAGGCCTGGTCTGTTGGGCTCCAAAGACCTTAAAATCAAGAACCAAGATATGCAAATATGTTAAAATCTAGGCCTTCCACGGCAATGTGAAAGCAGGCCTTTCTCACATGAATCTTTTTGCAGTCACCAATTTTGTTTTAATGGGAGTGCATTTAGCCATTACTATTTACTCCTTATCTAACCTTTTGCATTGACATGAACTAATAATTTTCCCAATACCTGTAGCTCCAATGGGACAAAGAACAGGTACAGGTCTGTGGAAACTGCTGAAATCAATAGAACTACTTCAGACCTGGACAGGTTTATATGGGAAAAAAATCTTGTCCATTCTTCATACAAGGAATCTTTGTTGCTGAAACCTGTGCCATAATTGCAGGTTTGTTTGTTTTTTTCAGCTTTCTCACTTGGGCAAGTGCACCATCCTGACCTCTCTCTTTCTTTCTTTTGGAGGCTTTTTGCATGGTCGAAAATTATTTGGCAGAGGTCTGCTTTCTTTCTTTTACTTTTTTTAAAGAACGATGATCTTTCTCTAGGATACATTTGGATACTGAAGCAAATGTAATTCTGGAACACAACATTTTTTTTTTTTTTAAGGATATTCAGAAGTTCAATCAAAGGCAGGTTTTTATTTAAGAGGATAATTATGTAATACTGAGCTAGAAAGGCAAATGCACTGTTTACTAGGAGGTACCCTATTCTGTAAAAAAAATTGAATTAACTTTGTATAAAAACGCAGAATAAGGCCCTAACTCAAAGATCATCCACAATTTGAATGCCAAGCCACCACTGCAAAGGAATGTGAACTATACCATTGTTTTGGAGATGTGGTGGTTGAGCTATGGTTCATGATACTGTTCAGCTACACTGTGCATGGAAAAAAGCTTTCAAAGAATTTATTTTTATTTCTCTGCTATGTATATAGTTTGTAAACTCACAAAGTAGAGTTTGAAGACAGGGTGAAGAGGATTCAGACTGTTCCCTGCAACATGAAAGGCAGGACCAAAACTTTTAATCCTTCCGAAATCTGAGGCAATGGTTCAATAGGCTCCAACATCCCTTCAGGACAGGTGGCACCAACACTCAGAATATGTAGCTCATTTTGGAGCGCAGAGTTCCTGGTGGCTGCAGTCAAGGTCCCAGGCATGAACAAAATCACCATAGAAAGCTTGGCTTCTGTGCAAGCAACATCGCTGCTTGAGTCTGAGTCAGGGTCTCAGCTTTATCTTGACTGCTTGGTAGGTGGCCTTGGGCAAAGCTCATGCACTTGAACAACAAGAAGCACAGTGCAAAGCAAAGCAGGTATTGCTGCTCTTGTTCAAAATGACAAAAGAATAATATTACCAGCGCTAATCCATGCCTAGAATTTTAAAATATTGTAGAAATTGTCATTTCAAAGTACTCTTAGGCTCCCGTCAGTGCTCAGCATCAGTGGGAAATATCAGGCCTAGATAAAGACTGGCAAAAAAAGGGTTGTCAAAATGAGGACACTCAGAGAGAAGAACTAGATCTGTGCCTTCTCTGTTGCCTCCAGAAGAGTTTCAAATCAAAAGGGATCCAGGACAGAGCAATAGGCAAGCTCAGTGGTTACCCCATTTTCCCCACTATGTGTATGGTTGATATTTAGTCACATCCCACTCATTTCCCTTGGAAGGGTGGAAGGGACCTCCAGCAAGCACCTCCAGTGGTGAGAATATCAGCAAATATGCAGCTGTGATGTAAAAATTCTAATGTTTATATTCTATTATTTGAGCTATCTCTTCAAAGAAACCTTCATACACTCTGGTGTGAAAGTATAAAATGAAATTCTGGTGGAGAGCTTCTAAACCCAGGAGGGAGGATGGGGTGACTGTCACTTCAGACCAAAGCAGATAGTAATGAAGAAATTTTACAAGCAACCCAACATAAAGATTCTTTTCACTGTTTTAAGGAGATTGCCCAGAAGTCAGAACAAGCTGAGCCAAATGCAATTCCCAAACCCGTTGAACTTCATCTGCTGCTGTTAATAATATCCAGGATAGAAAAAAAAATGTCTTGTAACTCATTATGTGCAGTAACTTGTTTTCACCCTATTATCTTCCTCCAGCACATGTGTTTTCCTAACTCATTATTTTCATATTTGTATTTTCACTTGCCTCTTTCACCGAGTACACCAAGTAATGTATATATTTCTCTAAAATGTAAGGATATGGGAATGCAAAGACATTGATTCAGACTAATATCTACCTTTTCACTCATATACAAAAGGAGGAAAGTGAACATCATGTTCTCCTTGTGCTCCCTGCAAGACCATATTATCCCAATACAATGTCAAAGTCTGGAAATTGCATGTAATCAAACATTCATAATGTAACAGTAACACAAAAAAATTGGCAAAATAGTGAAACATAGCTATGATGAGGCCTGGTTTTCAGCATTCGAACTGGTGTTCACGGCTCTTGGGAAAGAAGGAAAACTTTGCTTTTGACATATTGGAAAGGGGGCAATTTAAAATAAACTCTGCTAGTTTTGTCTGAGAGTTGGCATGGATTTACTCAGATAACTTCATCCAAGTTGTTTTTTGGCCAAAGAGATCTTAAAGTTAAAAACCAGATAATCTAGTAAAACAAAATAAAAGGCCTAATTAGTGATGGTAGCTCTGGCCTCACAAGAAAATAATGTGATGGATTTGGAACACAGATGAGAGCACTACTCCACAGAAGTGTTATTCCAGCCACAGAAGGTCTTAAATACACCTTTTAAAATGTATAATATAATGCCAGATGGTTGAGCCACATCTGAGATTTTCAGGGCATTCAGTCTGCCCTGATCAAAGTTAAGTAATCACTAAAAGAGAATAAAATTGCTAAGAACCTGCCATTATAGTTAATGTGTGCTCTGAAAAATTGATTTTTGATCTTTTTCAGTAAAATTCTCGGTGGGTGGCATTTCTGTGAAATAGGTGTTAACTGGATTAGCTCAGTTTCAGGTCATGTTTTTCAACTGAAAATGTAGCCCTTTCTAGTACTTTAACAAAATAAAATTAATATAAAACAATAGTTTGTCTAACTAATAGCCAAACTCCTGAATTCTCTTGTTGTAGTCAAAATGACATTCAGCTCCTAATCTGCATCTGGGTAGTTTCACTCCTGAACATGACCAAGCCATGGCTGAACCGCTCGGCAGGATCTGACCAACTAGAAGGTCTCAGAGCGCACCTCAGCTTAGTCCCCGCACAGCACAGATAACCTGGTGCAGCTGCTGCCTCACCTCTCCTCACTTCTGGTTAAAAACTGTGTGGCATGGGAAAGTTGTTCTAGCTCTGTTTCTACCAGGCTCTACGTTATCCAGGGTTATGGTCCTTCCTGTCTGTCCTCCCCAAGCTGCACTTGATATTTTCATTGCATGAAGTTATTAACTGGCCACTCAAGAAAGAGACTGTCAAAGCCCTAGCTTCAAGATCAGTTGTTGGGACAAACAGTTGGGAAAGGGGAGACCCATAGTGACTTGACCTGAATGATGATCACCACCATTAAGTTCTGTAATTATTGCATTACAAACACAATGGTTTCAATGGGAGCAATTAAAAGAGATCCCAATAAAAATGCCATTGGGGTTTAGCATTGGGAGAATTTGTCAAGATGGAGGGAAATTCATGTTTACATGCACTCCTCTGATAACCGAGGATGGGTGGGATTTTCCTTCCCTTTGCCGTCATTACCTTCCAGTGATCAGCAGGAGCTTATACCCTCAAGCCGGGACAGAGTCAGACTCATGATCCACACACAGCAGAGAGGACAAAAGCCCTTGAGAGGGGAAGTCTCTTCAGAAAGACCACATTTCACTCATTCTCTCCTGGTGGAGCCCCAGCTCCACTCACTGTATGGTGAGGCTGCTCTCACCACGCACCACCGCTTTGTTTCCCCAGACCCAACAGGTTTATCTACTGAGAAACAATTTTCCTGCTTGTCACCAGCTTCTGCAAGCAGGAGAGTGAACTGAGTGCCATGCTGCAGCTCCTTCAGCCACACTCCTGACAGCTCTGGGTCTCGGTCCAGGCACCCGTGTGCTATCTTCTCTGCCCCTCTTGAGATACCATTCTACAGTTCTGTGGTCCAAGAATGCAGGACATCTGCATCCATATAGTTTGCAGAAGTCCCCCAATGTTTTTCTTCCTTGGGGCATTGCAGCATGTTTAATGAATTCTGCAACCTGGCAGCTCCCCCAGGCCTCTCTAATTAGGAACTTGTGATATGACAAGTTTCTTAACAATATTGTTTACTTTTCCTGAGACATAGCAAGGGAAGGTTACATTTCTCTCCCTGCAGAAACCAGTAGCGTGATGGGTGAAACTTCAGGAAATATTATATTGGTTGTTTAAGTTTTAATATAAAACATACTTGTGTCTGAGCTGGACCTGACTTTTTCAGCAACCTGAATTCCTGTAAGGATATTTTAATTTTCATCCTTTGATGCAATTAGGCTTTAAAATATTTCAACTCTTTTTTTTCTTTTTTAGCTAGGAGAAAAAAAATCTAATTCATACAGATCCTTTTGATGTCACACAGGATGTAAGAGGTGAACCCTCTCTCCCACTGGTGGCAGTTCCTCCAACAGAATGAAAAAATCCAAACCAATTCAACTAGTTAGTCTCCAGTGAAGTCTGGGAGTGATGCAGAGATGCTTCCTGCTTACCAAACTGAGAGCTTCCACCAGTACCAAGGAAATTCTGTGCCAGTCATCTGTTACAGCCTTTCCAGGACTTCAAGCATTTGAGTATCATCTTTACCATGCTACTAAGCTGCAATATGACTGACAACATTTTCCAATAGTATTTTAAGCTCAACCAAAATAGTAGCCCTAGGAAAAAAACCCAACCAATCAACTAACCAAACCAACCAACCCCACAAAGTTTGTCACATTTCTCAAACCTAAACAAAAATATAATCTTCAGATGACTTCATTTTACACCTGTGAATCAGCCTTAAAATCAGAATATATTGGGAAATGGTTTCTCTTACATTATTCTGGGGGTGAAGAAATATATCCCAACCAAACTTTTAGGGATAAATAGATACAATAGATACAATAGATGAGATTAGATATATAGATAGGTAGACCGACAGATAGATAAGACAGAAATTGCAGAGAGATAACACTTTTCAATACATTCTAATGAACCACCAGCCAAGCCAATTCAGTTGTGCAATAATACTTGGTTTCTCTCCTCTGCAGCACCTCATGTCAAAGAAAGATTATAGCAACAGCAATTTGTTTCAGATTTACTCTGTCAGATCAGCTGCTGATAGCTTCAGACCACCCTAATCTGAGAGAGAAAATGAAGCTCTTTGATGACAGAAGAGCCGCTGGTGATTTTCCTGAGGCACTTCATTGTTTATGTAAAATCATTAAGGAGACTGGGGGTGATATGAGTTCAAACTCTTTTTCAAAAACATGACCGAAATTACTTCAGATTTATGATTCTGTCTCAGTTCTCCTCATGAGATATGATACTCCTCTTAACTCAGATTAAACACCAATTGTGACTACTACAAAGTATTTGGTTTCTTCTCATAGAACACTGAACAGTGGCTTAGCTTTGGGAGCTGTAAATAAATGAACAGCATTTTGAAACAAACTCCAGAGTTTACATCATCTTAACTATAAATTGTAAATTAGGTGTAATGGAAGTTACAGTAGATCTTTATATGCTACTTAGAGGTAAGGCTTTCAAAGACATCTAAGGAATTTAAATATCCAATTTCTATTAATTTTAGTAGAAAACTATACTCAGCTCCCTCAGGTAGTTTCAAAAACTTCATCTTAACAGACTGTGTTATAAACCCTAAACCTATTCAATCCTTGGAGAGATTCCCACTGAGTTTAGGAGAGTTAGATCATGCTCTTGTTGCCTTTCCAGAACATGGTTCTCCTCCTTGGGCAGGCATCAGGGTCTGCAGCACAGTGGCAGGGCCCCAAATGCCTCTCTTCAATCCCTTAATCAGTCATTGGAAATTTTCCTTCCTAGAAACAGAGTGAAAAAGGCCAGTGTAGTGCACAAATTTATAAAGACTCTATCACCCACCTAAAGGGTCTGTAAATCTGCAGATTTTCTTGATTGAGGAAGCCAGCAGATGCTGTAGCCTCTTCACATACCTGGAGAGAGCAAAACAGGAGATTTTGCCAGATAACTTCAGTGCTGGAAGAGAGACCCAGGGGAGGGTATTACATTATTTTATACTGAGGTCAGCAAGGCTGCCAAACTGCTTATATCAATGGCAAAAATTCTCTTGCCTGCCATGGTGCCGGGTTGCCCCAGGGCAGAGTGTCTGAGTGCTGCAGGGAGCTGCAAATCCCCAGGCACCAAAGGGGCCCTCATGGCTCTGACCCACAATAAACTCTGAGCAACACAGGGAAGGCACATCCTCAGGCCAGGGCTGTGCTGATGCGCTGCAGATGTGCCAACTCAGGACCTTCACTCCAGGAACAAGCCCTGGCTGAGCAGTGAGTCCCACACCTACAGTGTCATTTGGGGGAACTTGTTAATTCTCCATCTTTGCAGGAATGGGCTCTTTTTCCACAGCACTCGTTGGATGCAGAACTTAAACTGAAGCTTAATTCATACAGCAGCTTTAAGTTTGCTTTTCCACCAAAGGAACAATGCTGTTTGAGAGTTCAGAGTGCATAATGCTGAATATTGCAAAAATGAGAAAATAACCACAGGTAATTTTAAACCAAACACAAATTATATTAGTTGCACTTGAATTTAAAGCCAAATTTTTGATTAGGGCTCCATTTATTGGCAATTCTGGGAAAAGGTTTCAGTATAATCCCCAGTTAATGAAACCTTTGCTAGTGAATTTCCTTTGTCAACACTGCATTTAATGTGAGAAGTACTTATACCTGCTAGATCATCAAAACCTGAAAAGCTAACAGACTCAACTGGAATGTAAAAAAGAGGGAGGATTTTCATAAAACTTTAATAAAAGGGTTTGGCCTAGAATGGTGTAGGGTGATTCCTTTAAAAACAACTGTACTATTACTATTCTCCATTTTCCAAATACTTTTTTGCCATGAAAATTGACAGACAGCTATGCTAAATATATATATATATATAGTAAAGTATTTCTTGGAAATGTTGCACAAGTAAAACAAAAAAACTCAATTGTAAAATCCACAGAAACCTAGCCAGGCTGGGCCTGCACTTTAGATTCTTTTTGTCTAGCTCATCATTTACAGAATCGGACAGATGCCAAGACCCAAATAAACTGGCCCAAGAGAAAGGCAATCTTGACCACTGCTAGCAGGGAGCCAGGGGAGAAGCTGGTTTAGTTCACTGAAATGCTGGATTCCCCTTCTGCAGGTTTACTTTTAGTTTCAGGACACACAGTGAGTGACAGGAGCACAACAGAGAGTTGATATAATCTGATCTCCATCCAGCACATCCATCTCGCTCTGCCACAGGAGCAGTTTGGGTTTAGCTGGGCGGGAATATCTGGGTCGGAGGCATTTTAGAAAAACTATCTTTAATGAAAGAGTTGTAGGGTGTGTTTTCCTGCATATTTTAATGAGATTCCTGTGCCAAAGGTGAAGTTATTGGTCCTGTTTGCACGTCATTCAGAAATGTTTAGGGGCTATCTCTTGCTGGTAGCATTATTTATGGTATAGGAAAGGTGTTTCCACTGTCAGAAATTTGACAACCACTACATAGTTCTTCTTCTCTCAATTTGATAAACTGTAAATTTGTAGTCAGCCCCAACACTGCTTTGTTTCCTCTAGTCTGATGAAACTGTTCTTGCACTACAGTGTCCTTGATATAACTGCTTATCCACCTGAACTTTAGGTACTCCCTCCTTCATGAATCTTGACATGAAGCCACAAGGACGGGGGATCCAACAGTGAGAGTGACTTTTAAAGAATTCTTCCCACTGCATGTAGCATGAGCTGAGACAGGATTTTGGAAATTCAATTAATGGTTCCATGAACACAAGTAATGTGTGAACGTGCCTGTGGCTGTGTATTTCCCTATGAAACCTTAGAACTAGGATTAAAGTGACTTTCAGGTCAAGCTGGATGATTGCACTAAAAAGAAGCGTTTTATTTTTTCTTTAAAATTTTAAGCTCTTCATTTCAACCATGTTGACTTTGTGTTCACAGAAACAGGAATGCTCATGGAAACAGTATTAAAAATATTTTTAAATACTCAGGAAAAGCAAATTTTGAAGCCCTACAAAAAATATTTGCAGTGGAAATCTCATTCCTCTCATTCAGTCAGGAAACAGAAATCCACCATATACACTGCACAGCCATTACAGCTGTTTGAAGTGTGCCAAGAACTACTCATAAATTAACTACAGACATAGAATACTGTAAATATATTTGATGACTAACTAATCAAAATCTTCTCAATGGCAACTCAACTGAAAAAAACCCAAAACTGAAAACACTTGTTAGAAAATAAGGTATCACAGTCTGCATCTCTAGCTTGACTGCCCATTTAGCCGAACAACTGTGTTACATTCTGCCAAATGTACCCCAGCTGACTGGTAAGAAAACTTTTTGCTTTATTTTTCTTCAATTTTGCTTGCCATATTCCTGGTTGACTTTCTCATGACAGTGCTGCCTGAGTGGTATCTATGGGACTGCACAGCGAAAACCATAGGAAAACAAGGGAACTGCCCTTCACTAAAGACATATCCTGGGTACACTCCTACACCAGCACACAGATCTTTTCCCAATACCTTGCAAAATTCCCTTTTCACATTTATGTTTGAAGTCCCCACTTTTAAAAACACCTATGCCCATGTGTAATTTTTTTTCTTTGAAATGTGCCTTAATGTGGTGCAGACCTGTGACTGACATTAAGCACACTGTAAGCTTGCTTTTCCATAGAAATGCTTTCCTGAATTTGAGCTTAAGCACCCATTTACCAGACAGAAAAACAAACTCATAACCTCTTCTGTTTTTAGTTTATTGAAGTTATAATAATCACAGTGCTGCATTGTTTAATACTGTATAGTCAATCATATCCTGAAAAAAACCCATACTTGATCGTTATCAAACATTAGGAGAGTAGAAGCCAAAAGCAGGATATCTGCAGATGAGATTTGACATGAGCATAACATCACTCTTGTCTTCATTCTTTTACCAATGGGTAGAAGAAATGCGAGCAAAACAATGGATTTCAGTGACAATGTACTCATCAAACTTCATAAACAATCCTTGAAACATGGACTCATCCAAATCCCACACCAAAGCCTGTGTAATGTCAATGAATTAGTGGTTTGAATTCCTCTCCAGAAGCATCACTCTCTTGGTTGGTGAGGAGAAAGAACCATTATACCTGCTAACAGACTGTGCTACCTAAAAAGGAAAATCATTATCTAGCTAAATTGTTATGGAATCCCAAAGTGCAAAATTTTTCTTTCTTTCCCATGTAAGAAAATGTTTCTGTGAAGCAATAGGGTTATTTTAAAATTTTTCTACAGTCTTAAAGTTCAACAATAGTGTAAACTTCAATTTTGTTTTCTGGTGAATAAAATTAAATTCCTTACTGAACTAAAAATGAGAAGTTGTCTCAGAATAAGTTTACATTTCACAAATAGGGTTGATCAGTCAGGAAAAAAATAGTTTTCACAAGTAACAAATGCTGTAAGAAAAATTGTGAGGAAAATATTAGACCATAAAACCTGAAAGTGTTTCTCTAAAATAATTTATGATATTATAAGAAAATGTCTCAAGAACACTATTGTACAACCAAGGATGACAACAACAAGGCTGCAAATGCATTTTTGACTCCATAGCAAAGAGAAGAGGAAAAACACAGAAATAGAGTCACAAGTAACAAAGCCAAGATAGAGACACAAGAAGGAATACACACTACAAAGCGTAGAAAATTGATAGAGAAAGCCAAAGATTTTCACCTGATCGGGCTAGCAATAAAAAAAAAAAAATCATAATAAGCACAAAAGCAAATATAATGTAGAATGAGATGGCAGAGCTTTGAATATGCAAAAAGAAAGTACTGAAAAAGCAAAATAAATAATGTTCTTCTGTATTTTAAAAAGATGTGATTCTTTCCAGGGCAATTACAACTTTGAACTCAGCTCTCTGTGGCCCTTGGAGAGACACAGCATGAGCCCTCAGGCTGATTTTATAGCAAAAGGAATGAATATGGGGGTGAAGTAGAACATGGTAATTAAAAAAGCAGATGAGAGTATGAAGCCACCAAATCAGGAGGTACAAGGGCATAGGGAGGGGAAGACCATCCCAAACTCTCTCCAAAAGTGACTATGTCTCACCAGGATGGCAGGCTATTTGTAGGCTTATGTGCTCATGTGCCCACAGCACTGGAAATGTTTATGACATTTTAAAATATTAAGAAATATAATAGTCACAAGTATAATGTAAATAAATTTAAATATAACAAACTCCTTTTGCTTCCAGCCAACACAAACTATGAAATGAGAAACTCGGGGGCAGTCTGCCTGAGGAAAAAAAATTATATACACTTAGACGAAATGGAAGGCAAGGGATTTCTCCATCCTAGTGAATGTTTTGAGGCTTAACCCCTTGCACCAAGAAAAGCTTTTTTCCTATTGGTTCAAAGCAATAATTCTTTGGACCCTTGTTCAGAAGTCCATCACAGATGACCCAAGTGAAGGAAAGCACACCCTCAGACAACCCAGAAAACTGCTGCTCAGCACTTGGCCCAGGAGGGGCCCTTCCTAAGCCCTCTGTGTTTAAGCCCTGAGAGCTGACCAGTATTCCCCCTGCTCTTCTGATATTCCCCCCATTGGTGTCAGTCTCACCATTTTGTGCTCTGTCTGCAAAGTCTCCGTGGCACCTTGGTTTATGTTGGCATCGCACTGGCTCTTCAGGACCACAACCTGTGACCACAGTCTCCAGATGCTGTCATAAGAGTGGAAAGTAAAGTCTGCAGATGTAGTACTGCTATCACCATGTGTGGGCAAAGAACATAAAGAACAAAATCAGTATAACTCGAATACTGGCTATTTCAGAGGAAAACATAAATTACAAGCATTTAAAAGATCTGCCATGTCTCCAACAGAAAGAAATTATGTAAAAAGATATACATTATACCAGTGGATCAGAAAGGGAAACACTAAGAGTTAAAATTGGAGAGAAAATACATCTCAAGAGGCTGAGATATTACTGTACAAAATTATTTTCTAGGGAAACAATATTGCTTTCAGTACTATGTTCAACTTTGGACAAAACCATTTCTAGATACACAACAACAAACAATTTTGTACTGTCAAAAAATAATAGATGGTGAAGAATATTCTTCCTTGGGATTTGATAAATGTAAACAGCTATACCTTTTTTCCTTTTACATATAATATGATATGAATCTCACCCTTCTTTGAATGTACTAATTCTCCAGAAATACGGTCCAAATAGTCCAGATATATTTTCAGCATAAAAGTTGCCTGTTAATGGTTCACATTGACAATGCTCAAAAAAATAACAAAAGGTTTCTTTGTCTCTACTTTTATTTGAGGAAAACCTTTTACACTTAGAAAAAAGCCCAAATACTATTTATTCTTTAATAAGAAATTATTATTCTTGGTTATCTAATCAGTCCACCAGATTTTTTACCCTTATATCCATGAAACTTGCAAGAATCACTGACATTTACATTCATACTTTTAAGGCACAGTTTGGCTCAAGGATAGAAGCAAAAAGTCTTGTCTTTTCCTATGAGATCATTAAGACCTACATTTACTTTGAGTTCTAAGTTTTATTTTCTATAATCATGATTGCTTTCATCACAGAGAAGTTAAAAAGAAACATCTCAATAACTGAAGTCACATCAGAAGAACATAGAAAAACAGGACACAGGAAAATACATTAAATCATGTATTTTCTGACTTGAATATTGACATTTGCTTCTTCCGGATTAAATTTGCATAGTGCACACCTCAATGCAGTTAAGACATTATTAAGCTCTTTTGAAAAATCTAGTTTTGGTGTTTCATGTGAACAATTTCACCACTAGACTAGACAGCGTTGCGCTTGCCTGTGAGCACAGGACTAGCACAGAGCGTAAATCCTTTCCAGGCTCTGCAATATTCTGAAAGGGCTACACTTCTGTACTGCAAGCTGTGTACCACAGAATTTCTTTGTATCTGAGCATTTTTAAATTTGCTGGCTTATTAAACAAAAAAAAAAAAAAAAAAAAC
>VZRN01000256.1:1751077-1766709 GCA_013397935.1 Dasyornis broadbenti
ACAACAAAAAATCCCCAAAGCCCAACAAACAACAACCCTTTATTATTTTGAAAAATGAAAGCTTTTATTAGTAAAATACCTTCTTGCAGTGCTCGAGTCCTTGAGTTCAAGTCCAACAACCTGAACTAACACTCAAAGCTAAGAATGTTCTTGCAAATGCCCAAAGAAGTGGTTTGTGTCTGCCTGAAAAGAACCTATTTATTAGAGTGAAACCTAAGCCAGATTTGTTTTCTTCTCCAGTAGGGAGATGAAAAAATTAATTCTGGCATTCCTTTCTCCCAGTGCATAAAATTGTGTAAATAAGTTCTCATCACTTTATTTTGCAGAAGTACAAATAATTCTTCATAGGTGAGTTTCCCTATTTATGCTCAGAATTGTATAGAAGCCTGTCCTGGTTCTGGCCAGAACAGAGGTAATTTTTGCAGTAGCCAGGAGGGGACATGTCCTGGACCCGGAAGTAATTCTGTGCTACTTCTTGTCGTTTTCTGGGGATGGGGGAAGAGCTCTCTTGGGAGTCCATAGTGTGATGGAGGGAGCAGTAAGGTGCTGTCGGGGTTGTCCTGTGTGATTCACTCTTCTCTTTGTTGCACTCTCTGTCATTACTATTGCTGCTGTTACTGTTTGTTTTCTTATCTCGTGGCTATTTCCTGTAAATTGTTCTTATCTCAGCCAGCGATCTTCAGATTTTGTACCTCCAGCTGCTCTCTCCACCCTGCTGCAGGGGAAGGAGGGAGCACATGGTTTGGGGAGAGTCAGTGGGAGCACTAACTTGGGGAGCACCATTCCTAAACCACAACATGGCTCCATTCTGTTTCATGCAACTGTTACAATATTGAATCAAATAATTGTTCACTGATTGTCTATTCAGAAAGTCCATGACATACTGCCCAGTTCTTCTAAAATCAAGATATTTGGCCTGTTAAAATTAAAATAAAAAAGACGTACCTGGAAAATACTTTTATGAAATATGCAGAATGTCAAGGAGACTTCACACCAAAATTATTTTCTTTCTGTTGCAGAATTTTTTGAAAATAAAAAACTGGAGAGCTTCTAATATAGAAGTACATTCTCAGCAAAAATGACTTCACATTACAATAATAAATATATTAAAATATTGATCAAAATATATTAACAATTTCTACATAAAATTTCATCTCTGAAGAAGGGATTTTCAAAATAATATAACTTACATATGAAATATTTTTACCCAGCTAAAATAGAATGTAAAAATTAAGACATACTGCATTACAGCTCCTTGCTTATTAGGAGCCAGCCTCTCTGTCGCTTTGGTCCCATCAAGTAGTACCTGAATTCCTTAAGTAATCCCACTGAATCCAATAGGAAAGCTCAAGGAGTAAGGTACAACTATTCTGATTAACAGTGGCAGAATCTGACCTTAAGGTCACTTTAATAAGCATACTGATGACTCGCTATTTCCTAAGGACCTCTTTTCATAATACATTCCATAAAAATAAGCTCTAGAAAGACATGGTTTATCCTGCTAAAATATTCCAGACATTTAGAAATCCTGAAGAGAAAAAAACACTGCCTGCTTGTCACAGACCCATAAATGATAACGTCATAACTTGGATCAGGTGCCCACTATGAAGGACACCCACAGGGAGTTAAAGTCCCTGTCCCACAAGTTAAAGATCCACAAGCCCCAAACATGACCATTCCCCTTCAGTATCTTTACTGATGTGTGTAAGCACAGATGTTGAAGTTTGAAGTTGTTACTGGTTGTTAAACTCCTTTTTGCCTAGTGTCATGAGCAAGTTTATATTCTGAGATAAAGACAAACACAAAAATAGCAAGCTATTCCTTAGGTACCAATTTAAAGTTCTGCCATATCAACAGAAAGCATCTTCCAATGTGAAGAAATATCTTATGCAAATTTGTTTATAGTATTTGAACAGCAGAAAATAAAAATGTGGTTTATTCTCTCCCTGCATTATCTTCTAGTTGTTGTCCTTGTGCAATAAGGAAATAGCACATGGCTTATGTATGGACCTGTCTAGCATAGAAGAAATGGAAAAGATGCAAACCAACTGGTGCTGTCATTGAAAAAAATACTTCAGGTCTTGAGTGCAAACTGTAATATCCTACAGAGATTAATATAAGCATGCCAGGTTTATGGTTATTCATTATTACACTTCTGGGAAAATAGAACAATATATCTTGATAGTTTTAAATATATATTAGGTCCTCTGAGTTGCTGCTGATTATTTAGCCCATATTTCTGTCACTGTATTTCAAAATTACCTTAGAGGGAGCATTCTGAATTTGTAAAGTTAGGAGAAAAATAACTTTTTTAGACTTTAAAAGGATACTTAAATGCTGACTGAAGCAGTCTCTCATCAGGAGAACAGGCAGAAAAGGGAGAGCAGGAGCAGGAGACAGCTAGCCATAACTTTGAACTGACCCTCAAGCCTCAGCTACCAAATGATGCTCTCAGGATCTCAGAGATTGTATTTCCCATAATGGGAAATAAAAGTCCATTGTATTCTGCTCAAATGAACGATTTGCTTCGGTCACAGGACTCAGAAGCCAAATATTTCTAGCAAACACAGGTACTTACAAAGTCTTATTTTAAAGTCTGCTCTTATTTTGGCCTTGGGAGGGCAAGGGAAACTTGGCCCAACCCGTTTAAAGTGTAAACAAATCTCTCAGTAGGTAGAGAGGAAAGGGCAAATTAATCAGCCAGCTTTTCTTTTGTCTTACAAAGCTGGTGGGGAGGACAAAGGGGCTGGAGAAACAAAATTCCCTTTGCCTAAGATCGTTTAGAAATACACCTGAATGACAAAAGATGCCAGATGAATTCAGAGAATTAGTCTGCACACAAACACTGAGCAGAATTAGAGAGCAATTCATGTTAACTGAGATAATTTTTAATGCATTTCAGAGGAGCATGTCATGGCCTGGCTTGGAACATGGAACAGACATTATCCTGATAGGCATGGAAAACACTGCTGAGGAGGTCACAGTTTCAGTAGAAAGAGCATGAGGGATGGAAATGAGTGTATAGGATTAATTTTGCAATGAAAAATAGAGAATTAAGCAGAACAGAGATGGGTGCTTCAGAGGATGATGATGAGATCTCCACTGCCCCAGGTGGTTTTCCAACATGGTCTCCTCTCGCACTGTTTGGGCACAATGGGGTCAGCTGGGGTACTCAAGAACGTTGGTCCCTTCTACAGACCCTGGTGTAGTTACAGGTGAAACCCTTTGTGCATGCAGCCAGCTCTGAAAACCTGAGCCTGTGCTGTCCGCAGATGCAGCTGTGGAGAAAAGTGAGGTCCTGCCTGGTAACAGGAGCAGTGAAAAGGCAAACGTTTCTTATCTATTGCTTTCTTTTTGAACTCACCCCAGCTAAACTATCTTCCCTGGTTCTTGAGGAAAATTTATATATGATAGCTAAAGAACTGATGATTATTTTGTTTACCACACACACAGCAGCTCTCATTTGAAGACACAACCAGCATCCCTTTGCTCCAGTTCTCTGAGGATTTGTGCTTTTACAGCCATGAAGTTCTCCTCTTTCAGAAGGCAGGACTTTCAAGAACCGCATGTTTTATGCACAATGTCAACATTGATAAAACAGCCCACCACCAATTTCCTCCCGCATGCGTGCATGCTCATTAACCACAACAGATTTATTTTTATAATTCAGCAATTCTACTGAAAAAAAACCCAAACCAAAACAAAACAAAAAAAAACTCAACCCAAAACCTGTATTTGGTAGAAGGTCAGACTCTGAACTCAGCTGGTTTTACATAGCTGTATCCAAGATCAAACTGTCCTTCCAACACTATCATGAGCTTCAATAAAACCCTGACAGTAATGAGAGCACTGAGAAGAACAGACCTCACTGAGAGATCTGCTGAAAATCTCACTGCAGTGTGCCCAGCATCCTTGGTAGATCCTACAGGTAACCATATGTTCAGATCTCCATCAACAAACACTCCAATTTTTTGAATTGTTGGTGTGCTAATCACCAATCAAAAGAAGAAAAAGAAAAAGAAATACAAAAAGAAGAAAAAGAAGAAAAAGAAGAAGGAAAAGAAGAAAAAGAAGAAAAAGAAGAAAAATAATGCTGGGTTTAAAGTTTCTCAACATTTCAGCCTGGAAATTGCACAGAGGATAATGAGTCAGCCCAGGCCCCCCTCCATCCTCAGCTAGATCTCCATCCAGCATTCCTCCCTATGTTTACAGCTGGGATGAAATTGAATTAACTACATAGTATTATTTTAGCATAAACGAACAGGAAGACTGCACCAAAATTGATGACCCTGTGGGTGTTGCCCCTCCCTGACTGTACTGTATATGCAGAGCTTTCTAGACTCAAATTTATTGGTTTGTCAGAAACTTTGGTTATTTTCATCAAGTTGAGTTTTACATTAAACATTCCTCCACTTAATTGGAACCATGCGGACACATTTGGGCAGCATCCATATTCCTGCTCAAATAAAAGGGGTACTTTGTTACAAATTCAGCATACTTTGCTGTTAAATTATATTTTGCTAGCAATTACAATTAAATATGAAGTTCACACTTAATAGTAGACCTTGTAATCTTGTGGGAGTAGTTCTCCTTCCGTGAATATCATGCGTGGGTGGGAGAAGGGAGAGCCCTGTAGCCTCATTTTAATAATGAAATAAACAGTTGTGCTGGTGAGTAATTCAGGGATTTTAAGACAGGGCATTGGCAGGATGGAAATAGTTTAAGGAGCTTATTTAACCCTCTCACCTGCTACTTCTAGCACACTCAGGAATCCCCACCACCCAATTGCAGACAGAGAAGAACAGCACCAAGAGATTTAGTAAAGGGTAGGGTGGCTGTGTCATGCCTGGTTTTTCTTACTTGTAGTCCCCTTGTGAAATTCTTTGAGGATAGCAAAATTAAGTTTGCACAAAGATTTTAAGGTTCTTTTTTTCCCCTAATTGGTTTCTGAATTTAATAACAACGATGTTCTAAAAATGCTCTGCTCTTCTGGCATTTGTCTTGAAAAACAGGTAATGTTGTTCAGCAAATTGAGATTTCATTTTGAATTTCATCTGTGGTTTTATATTTTCATGCTTGTTCCTGTTAGCCATAAGCATGTCTGTTAAGGAAGGGTATGAAATGCTTTCATTAGAAGATGAAGAGGAGACATTTTGTTATGGAAAAGCAGATTTGATATGACAGTCAGCACAAAGCAGGCTCTTTCTATTATAAAAATAGAATATGAACTATTTTAACAATTACATGTTATGGTAGTATTTCTGTTATCTTGAAACATGTTTCTACTGACATCTCATGGAATTAAAGAATACAAACAACAATGAAAAATACAAAATATAAACCTTACAGGAAAACTTTCTCATTCTAAATTAATTTTTCTGAAAACAAAGCTTTAAATTTGGATTTGTACGTGAGGAAAACATGAATGATATAGGGGTCTAGGCCTGAGGAGACATCGGGATGAAATCTGCTTTACTAAAATAAAGAAAATCCAAGATTAACCTAAAGAAAATATTTATGCTGAGCTCAAGCTAATTTTCCAGGTTTTGCCCTTAAAATCACTTGCTGTCTTGCAAATGAACCTAATTTCTACCTTGCCCATTTATAGGCAACTGGAGCTTGTCATTCATGCAGTTGATGCTACTCAGCTACTGTCACCCATCAGTGACAATCCAAGGCCTTCCCTGCTTTCCCTCTGCTAAGCCAGGCTCAATATGTTTGAAAAACACCTCCATGCATGCCCAGCTCAGAAGAAAAGTAAGTTATGACACTGATGCTCTATCAAAAATTCAAAGAAGTTGCCCTGGCTGATGGCAGCAGTGCCTTGCATTTGTGGACATGAATTTGTGGACGTACCTTCGTGGCCAGCTGGGGATGTGCATTATCCTGGTTTTGGCTGGGATGGAGTTAATTATTCCTATCCCTAGTACAGGGATGTGTTTTGGATTTAGCATGAGAATAATGTTGATAATATACTAATATTCTTAGTTGTTTCGAAGTACTGTTTATACTAAGTCAAGGACTTTCCAGCTTCCTATGCTCTGCCAGCAAGAATGCTGGAGGGACACAAGAAGGTGTGAGGGGGCACAGACAGGACAGCTGACCCCAGCTGGCAAAGAGATATCCCATACCATATGGCATCATGCTTGGTACATAAATGGGGGGAAAGCTGGGTGGGGGCTGCTGCTCAGGAATTGTCTGGGCATCTCTTGGCAAGTGGTAAGCAATTGTATTGTGCATCACTTGTTTTGTATTTTTTTTGTTATTGCAATTGTTATTATTTTCTTCCTTTTTCCTCTTATTAAACTGTATCTCAGCCCACCCTCAAGTTTTCTCAGTGTTACTTTACCCTATCCCGCTGGTGGGGCATGGAGTGAGCAGCTGGGTGGTGTCTAGGTGTCGTCTGGGGCTAAACCACAACATGCATGTGTCACATGGGCCCTGGGGACAGGAGTTATGTCCCTAGATACACGTCTTCTACACTGAGAATGTCGCAGAAATCTGCACCAGGCATCTGCTGGCTGAAGCATGGAATTTAAAGGAGTGTTTTCCTTCTTCAGCCTGCACATGTATCCTGTTTGTTTCCACCATTGCTGTTCCTGCATAAAGCACACCTGGAGAAGCCAGCTCCATGCAGGTGTAAGTGTTGCAGTTCCCTAGGATGGGGGAATTAAACAACTGTGAGACCTAGAAACAGAACATGTGTCTTGGTGGATTGGTCATCCACAGAGTAAACACCTCTCTGGAGGGTCCTGGAGCATATTAAACCACTTTCCCAGTTCAGCCTTTTCTGCTTTTACATCTCCTCTGTGCCCATGCAGCCATTATAGTGGTAAATACTGGAGAGTCCATCTACTTCAATTATAGATGAGTGAACCTTTTGCTGCTTGAAGCACTGAGGATCTCTTCAAATACTTTGGGGGTTCCCAAGCTAGCTCCAAGTCAGAAAACACTTACTTGGTACAATTTAGCTTAATGTTTGTCTCACTGCACTGCTTTCCAGTTGCAATTTCATTTAAAACTGGGATTTTTTTTTTTTTTTTTTTTTTTTTTTTTTTACACTGAGGCTTTTCTATAAAAAATTACAAGCATGAGTGCACAAACTGCATACTGAACTTTGGAATGTGTACTGTTTGACTAGTTTTGAAATTTTACAAAATAATGATCCTTATAACATCCATGGACTGGCCCCGCACGAAGTCCCAGTGGGTTCCAAAGGACTTCCAAGGCCAGCATCTCATGGTTTATTTCTCAAAGATTCTCATTGCCATGCTCCACCCAGTTCATGCATTCTCCGAAGGTGGCCAGATTTCCCCAAAGCTGGACAGCACAAGAAAAGTGCACATGAAAAAACAAAACCAGAAATATTCAACTGAGCATAAGGCACCATATTTCTTTCAGGACTTGAACTTAATTCCCCATCATTCTGCAAATATTCCTGAAAAGACGTTGTATGTCTTGAGACTCCTTTGCAGCAAAAGATGCCTTCTGCTCTTTAAACAATCCCTCTTCAACAACACATGTTCTCATCTGTGCATTTTTAATAGAAGCATAATTTTTGTCATATGTTGTAATGAATAGCATACAGCTAAATGGTGCGTATAAGACTGTAATTCCATCTGGGAGTTTGTTGACATTGATAAACCACTTGGGTTTTGCTTTTGTGGTTCATGCCATTACAGCAGCTCAGCAGGATTACAATCCTATTAGGTGTAGCTGGTTATAGGCATTATACCATATGATAATGATTGTATGTTTTATTAAAGTGTTTAAAAATGCAATTGAAAGTTCTCATCAATGGTCTGATAATATGGCATTAAAAGATTATAATCATGTTATTACCTGAATGGCTTGTTTAGTTTTTTTAAGATTCCTCACCTCAGGCAATGAAAATACTTTGGTTGGATTTAGTTATATCTATGCTGTGGGACCAAAGTATTTCCCTTGCAATTTTGTGGCATCACTACTTTTATAGGATATGAAAGCCAGAACATTGGACTGCCCATGAAGGAAAGTGAACTAGACAAGTCTAGTAATTTCATAGTCTAAACTGAGTCACACACATACAAACAGGGAAAACTGCAGGTTTACTTTTTTTTTCATTTCCAGTCACTAGCAGTGATAGCAGTAGCAGTGCTAGGGAGGGTTTAAAATCTCTAGTAACATTTTATTTCAATTAATTATAATTAATAGATCAGCCAATCCAAGTATGCATTTCCCTGACAATGAAGCTTATGTTAAGACATCTTTCCCTCATATCCGCAAATAAATGTGTGAAACCTGTATGAACAGGAGCTTTCATTCTTCTGCACTTTACTCCCAGTTTGTCTGGATCACCATGGGTTTTAAAAATTTCAGTCACGCAGTCTGTTTCTAGCATTGCTTCACTCTGCTATTTGCCATTTAGTTCACAAGGAAATAACTGCACTCAATGATTTCAGCAAAGCCCAGATGTTCTAGGCTGGATGAAAGGGAAATATTTCTGATATGAACTTTTCCACCCTGCAAGTGATGAGAAGCTTCCAGGCAGAGGCAACATTCATAAAGCATCTGCTCTAAATGCCAAGCTACCGTTTAAAGTGTTAGGAGATACTGGGGTACATTTGCCTGTTTATCCCCATTTCATGCAGTTTCAGACTTCACTATAGACTAGAAAAACTGAAATTTCACTTTCAACATAATGGCACCTCCACCCTGTGGCTAGGACCTTCTCCATGGCACAAAATCTTTACAGGCATAGGTTTCACAGCAAGCTCGCCAAGTGGAGATGTGGTCCATACTGGCAAGAGATCTTTGCTAACAGTGTTCATATCGGCTGCCCACATGACAGAACTTATCCCTCTCAACAGAGCTTTTTCCTGCTATAAGGACATTTACCAGAACTGATGGTTTAATTAGCTTTCTTCACTTCTGATGCTCTTAGCTGACGTGCAAAATGTTTGAACGCAGACAAACCTCCTGCTTCTGGGGAAGCCACACAATGGCCAGCAAATGGTTCCAGCACTGATGGGGGAGTGGAGGGAGCTGAAGCAAAACAACCATGACATGCAGTGGAACAGCCTTCTCATGGATTCTGGGCAACATCCAACAGCAACACACAAATATCTGGGGTGGGAGTTAAGGTTGCAGGTTGCTCCTACAGAAGTTCTCTAGAGCCAAGGTGGAAGGAGACAGAAGACAACCACCAACGAAGCTAGTTTTGCAGTGACTTAAGATGCCTAAATCCTTTCACTCAACATATATACTAAATTCTCATTAGCCTTAAAATATTGCAATGATCAGAAAAGCTTCAATGTATGGTGCCTTCCAACCAGACTCTGTCTTTCTCATCCAGACATACCTCCTCATTTAACTAAACGATACAGATTTTTCCTCTGTTAACACTCTACAATTAGAGCAATTCCTGTGAGGGCAAGATAGAAAGGGAGAAGGGCTTGTGGGGGCCAGACTCTATCCCCTCTTGCACATCATTAATAAAATTGTCAGTGAAATAATGAAGATATCCTCACTATAAATGCAACACAGAAAGAACACAATTTGATTCAAGGTGGGATCAGTGAACACCATAAATTTTCTAAACTAATGTTTAAAGTAGGCAAATTTGATCTGAAACCATTGAAAGAAGGAATTTGGAAGACCACCCGGTCATTTTCACAGAATCCCTTTTGTAAATGTAATGGCTTTTTGCTGTGAGTTGGGGTGAGATAAAGTTAATTTTCTTCTCAGTAGCTGGTACAGTGCTATGTTTTGGATTTAGGGTGAGAATAATGTTGGTAACATACAATGTTTTAGTTGTTGCTGTGCATTTCTCACTCAAAGTCAGTGAGCAGGTGCAGTGTGTGGCTGTGGGGTACTTAGTTGCCAGCTGGGGTTAAACCACAACACACTTTAATGGAAGTTGCACTACATACACACATAAAAGAGAGAAAATTAGTGTATATAAGTTATGATACTGTTTTCTGATGAGTACTGAAAAAATCCTGGAAAAACACTTAATAGCTATGTAATGTTTTACAATACTGTCAGCTGAGTGATTTCCTGCTCTAAGGGGAAACATAGCCCTGCAGTTCATTTCACTGGATTTAGAGAAAAGGCCATAGAGAAGATTTTTGGTATTTGTTTTTGAAGCTTAGTTTTATCCCAGGATGAGGAAGCTTAAGCATTTTTACAATAGCTGAACCAGGAATGCTCCAAACTTTATTGGTAGCATCACTAGGGGTAATGCAGCTACTAATAATTTAGGATATATTCAGCTTGCACACTGAGAGCAAAACTGAAGCTTTGGATAGTTTTTAGGTGGCTCTGCTAAGGATAAAGCAGCCATTTGGTACTGTGTACACACTATTTTTAAGCACTGACCTTGACTTTGATTTCCTTCCAATACCTTTCCCCACATACAGCTCACTAACCAAGCACAGCCCACTTCTTTCTATGTGGCAATTCCTGAGGTTTTGTTGGTTTTTTGGGATTTTGGGGCTTTTTTAGAAGGGAGATTCTCCCTCTTCTTACCAAATTTGGAGAACAGACAAATACTGGTGTCTTCTAGTCAGACACCAGCAGACAAAACCATGGAGCAAGAATACAAGAGATTGTTCAACTCAGGCTTTTCCTGTAAAACATTGTCAGGCCTACCTAACTGGGGTACTCTGACTGAGTGCTGGCCTGAGGTGTCTTTGTTCACAGTACCATGAGAGCCCATGCCCCTGATGTATGCAAGCATCTGGACCAGTCATCAAAATCTCCCCTTGCAGTTCTGGAGGAGTAGTTGCTTCATTTCACTCATCATTTAAATATCTATTTCATATGAATTAAGTGACCCTGTTCATGCTTTTCATCAACCGTAAAGAGAGTCAGGGGTGTTTACTGTATCTTGCAGATACACAGGTTTGATAAACCAGTCTTGAAGTCATAAACAGAGACATCAAGGAAGAGATGAAGACCTTACCAGAAGAAACTCAATAGCCTTCCTGGTATTTTGTCCCATGGACTGCTTCTGAATTTTACTTTAGAGAGTTATGGGCAAAAAAGTGCAAACAGAATCTCAAAAAATTACTTGGACATAAAAGACCAAACTTCTTTCCTCCGTTCACAGTTCAGGATTGTACACTCTGAACTACCGATCGGGTTCTTTCCTGCCTCCTCTCCTTCTTGCTCCAAACATTTAGACTTCACAGGTCCAACTTCAGCAGGATTGAGGAGATGCTACCTTCACAGATGGACAGAAAAGGCTGGATTAATTCAGAAGATAAACCAGTTAAAATCACTGTTACAGAAACTTCCTAACACAGGAAAAAACTAACAGAATGGCTATTTTTTTTCTAGACTAGAAATATACCAAATTAAGGTACTGCACATTTAAAACTTCTTAAGGATGTCAGATTTTTAAGCACAAGGGAGTGTGAAACTTTGACATCATTATTATTAAAGTCAAGAAAGAAATGGGTAGAGATAACATGGATGTTTGCAAGTACTTTACCTTCTTATCAGAGGGAAACACGTGTATACATATGTGCTTTTATAGGTGTGCAAAAACATGCAGGGGGCAAGTTAGGGAAGGAAACTATTTAATTTTCCTAAACTTGCCAGGAAAAAAGAAAAATAGATCGTGCTGTATTTTTCCTGAAATATCTTCTTTGTATCAGCACAGATTTCTGAAGTAATAGGCTATAATACATTTTATAATATGACAGATTTGTAAATGTTTTCATGAGTAAAACAAAGAATATTATCTTAATCTAATGGAATATTTTTCAAAATACAGCTAAATGCAAATATTAACTGTTTGATGCAAATGACTATTGTCATGACAATGCATACAGCAAATTAGCTCATATTTAAAGCTTTAAGGATTTGGTTGTGTTTCTTATAGTCTTCCTGTTTGCCTTAATGTTATCCTACCATACTATGTTCTAAATATGGGAAGTTTACTTAGAAACATTTATTTATTTTTTTCAGTTCACACAATTTCTTGAGATAATTGTTTTAACATTGTCTTTATGGGTGGGCTGTTCCCAGTCAATGTGGCACATTAAAATTATCTTGAGATAACCTGTTGAATTTCTTTGTGATTTTTCTCCCAGGACCCATAACTTTAAAAGTCCTGTTCTTTTCTTCCCTGGGAATATTTTCCAGCAATGAGAACTACTGGGTTTCTATGCAGTCTACTCAAAGCTTCTTCAAGGCATTTTCTTCCACCATGTTCTTTGTTTTATGAGTTTTCTCATAGGCTACCCAAATCATTTTCAACAAGTTTCAGCACAAAGTTTCAGTAGTGACTGCTCAACAACTACCAGTGAGTGGACTCCGGGTTTTCCAGGCCTTTCAGATGGTGCAAATCACCTTCAGATCCAGGAACCACTGCAGCCAGAAAAAGCTGACGCCTTGAAGATGGAGAACATGAGAGACCACAGGGCTTCCTACAGGGACCAGGGAAACATCACACGGACAAACTTTGGTAGGTCTGAGGAAAATTAATTCATGATCCAGTTATAAATCAGCTCACCACCTACAATAAACTCTGTTTTAGGAAACCAGAGTTCGTCCACAATGACACTCTCCCAAACCGAAACATTGCAGTAGTCACATCACAACCACGAATCTCTTGTTGGCACATCATATGACTGTGAAAGTACAGGATGACGGCAAAGCCATTTCGAGGCCTATTTATCAAATATTCTGATTAAAATAGATTAAACTTCATTTCTGATTTAAATAGATTAAACTGCTCTATTATTACCAGCATTTGGTGACTTCGTGTGCAAATTTTGGATCCATGATACATAGATCTAACACAACACACGTGTTCATGTGTCCTAAAGCTATGAAGAAGAAACACACCGCAGAAATAAAAAGCCACACTACCCTCATTCTTTGTAGCCGGCAATTTGAGGGGCAGATTTGCTTTACACTTCACAGCAGTCCCTGGCAAAGCTGGGAAACAATTCAAGACCCGTGTCTTAGCCATAAAACCATGCTTGCTCTCCTGGCATAAAGAGAAATGGGAACATGCCAGAGATGCAAAGCAAATGCCAAGTTGTAGAATGGGCCCCTGAAGTATTTTTCTCCCTGGAGAGAGATTAAAGTCTTGCAGTGCTTATAAACACCTGCCTAATGATGACAGAATCGAATTTATTGCTTCTTGCAGCAAAAATGCCTCAGAAATAAGATACTAGATGCCCTATTGAGATCATCCAAAGCAGCATGTGTTGTAGTTATCACAAACTTCAGGTGATAGCCTAAAACATCTGCAGCACATGTACTATTAGGTGAACACTAAGGCGCAGTTTGTAGAAACTCTGCCTGGGACCCTCCAGAGATTGTGAAGTAGCTGAGACATGATAAGACTTGAAAGAACACCTCACTTCATGATCCTCCATCACTACCCCTGCACTGCCAAATGCCTAAGCTCTGCACCTTCTCCTTCAGCTTATCACACTCTTAGGTTAGTGAAAACACATTTCTGAGGCTGGGATAATAAGTTTGAACAGAGATCTTAACACAGAACTGCTGCACCTTTTCCTTTGGGAAACAACTATCCTACAAAGCATTTATGCCACAAAATATTTTTTTTTTCTGATTCCTAAAAGAAGACTGGGCTTCAAAAATGCTAATTCAATGCAACATTTTAAACAAATCTTTCTAATCACTCTTGACGCATCTACATGGTCAAAAACCAAACCTGTGCCATAACCAGCATCCATTGGAACAAGTAGTATCATGCCTATACTAAAAAGCTTTCCACCTTTACCATGTTTAAAGTTGCTATGTGTAAAAGCAATGTCCATTAAACTAAATTTGAAATCGATGTTAAGGGTGAGGAACTATAATTTATATATTGCCTGTAATATGGTCAAATTCCTGGTAGAATTGGCAAAACAATCTAAAGCACAGTCACTTGATATTGTTGGATTTCTTTTCTCTTATTAAAAATAGAAAGTTTTCATGACTTTTTATTGATAGAAGATGTAATCAAAATGGTCCCTTTTGACTGGAGAGATTTAATCATTCAGGTTGAGGAGAAACCCTCTTTGCAGATCATAAATTAGGTGAAAAAGATCCATGTTTATTTATTTTCATTTCTTCTCCTCTGGACAAAAATCCCTATTTTATTATCTGGAACAACTGGCAAATATTTTAAAATACGGTCGTTACAAATTTAGCTTCACTCCTCAGATCTCAGGCCAACAACAGCTAAAAGAAAAAAAAAACCAAATAAATTCCTTGCCCCGTTCACCCTTTCACCACCTTCCCAATCCTGTTCCTCTCCGAAAAACTTAAGAGAACTGGTGAACATTGCAGTGTGCCAGAGAAGTCAGTGCAAGCAGGCTATTTTAGATCAAAGGGAGAAATGCCTTCTGAAGTTCCAAGAGCTTCATCACTATTACACCAAAAAAAGTGCCAGCTCATCTTTTCTGATGGATTAAATATTATGGAGAGAGATTGTGTCTAGTAAGGGCAGAGCTGGGTCATTAAAGACATTATGGACTGGACAAATACAACTTTCAACACCTGTTATAAATGGTGTTTATTTTTGGAAATAGCCCATCCTGGTGCACAAAAGTATTATACTTGCAGGGCAATAGCATGTGACAGCTTCAGCCCTGAACTGACTTCAGCCAGCAGTAGATCAGTAGATCCAAGTGAAGAACAGTGTAATTCCCAGGACAACAATGGCACAGAAGGTCTGTCCACTGTGAAAACAGAGCAGCCTCAGAAAGAAAGAATGTCAAGTGCATTCTAATACAATTTCCTACAAGTGCCTAGAGAGCTAATTGGACAGGTATCTTCATGGTTCTCATATTCTCAACTCAATTGATACTAAAGCAATGTTTTTTGCTTCTTTCACTTCTGAGGCAACTTCAGTCTCTGCTAGTCTTCACCTTTGAGCTGGCTGCTAATTAACCAGATTCCTAAAAAGATCTGGCTTCCTGACATCCAAAGGATTGAAGCAGCTACCTCCTCTTGACTTGCTTTCTCTGCAAGCGCTGATTTCTTTTGTACCTTTTTAAGTCCGTGACCTTGAACAAAGAGGCTTTAGGCAGCAATTTGAGCTCTTCTAGCACTCCAGAGAGCATGCCCGTCTAACCTTTTCCTATCAGAAATGCCCTATGTGGTGGGACCAATGTCCATCACCCAGGCTTCTGTCTCCCACAGTGGCTATTGCAGAAGTGGCTTAGAGCACATGAAACAAGCCACTATCTGAAATCTAATCCTCATGCTCCTTCTGCATCCTGCTGTTGGAATTCAGATGTTAGAGGGAATATCACTGCCTTCCCAATAGGATCTGGTTTGCACCTTTTATCCATTAATTTGTCTAATCCATTTTGAAGCTCTTGATGTGTTCTGACTTCACACTTTCTTGCAACAGTTATAGAAGTTTATTATAGGCTTTGAAGAAAGGCACCTTCAAAAACCTGTTTTAAATTACATCCCATCAGTTTCAATACATGTTCTCTGATCTAGTACTGTAGGATTTGGTAAACAAGCTTAACACTCATCTTCTGCACTGCCTTCTTGATTCCATAAATCAGCTTCATCCCTCATCAGCTTTCTTTCCAACTGAAGTGAAACCATAAGCCTGCTATTACTTCCTTGTAACAAAATGTCTTATCTTTTTCTCAAAAAAAAAAAAA
>VZRN01000256.1:1766769-1780609 GCA_013397935.1 Dasyornis broadbenti
AAAAAAAAATGCTCTTCTTGAGGTGTAGAGACCAGTTTTATGCAATATTCAAGGTATGGAGGCACAAAGATTTTCTACAGTGGCAAAATGTCATCTTTGGTCATGTTCTCAGTACCGTTCCTGATATGGGTAATTTTAGCTGCAGCTATACAGAGTCAATACTGATCAAGAGCTGCTAACTCAGCATGGCTCAGACTGTTCTAAAGCACCACAGAATTGTTTTGGAGATGCTTAAATTAATTCCAACAAGAGGCTAGATCATAGAGCAACACAGGATAATGCCATGCAGAGGTGCCTGCTTAAGCCCTGGAAGATTTATAACTACATGATGGCAGTGTGCAAGCTCCTCATAGATTTGGCAGCAGCTTGTCCATCTAGGATGTCTACAATCACAGTGCATCAGGTAAAGCAGGCAGGACAACAGCCCTCCTGTGCTTTTGAAATGTCTTCAGAACAGCACCTCTCTTTTTGGGAGCCCTCTCCTCTCTACCCTCTCCCCAAACTCTGTATCTGATGTGAACAACATCTGCAGCCCATGTACTACAGAGTTAATAATTATGAGAAAAAAATCAGTGGCTAACAAATTCTCCACCAGTTAAGACTTGTTTTCAGTCACCAAGAAAATTTACCAGTACTCCACCTGAATGGCAAGGCATAGCTGTTATGTGACAGCAGAGGATGAGAAGCATGAACTACTTTGTCTTCACCTAGTGCTGCATGTTTTCTCCCTCCCCGTATATGCCACTGATGCACCTCAGAAAATATTTATGAGTTCTCATTCAAATACTTCAGCTGATAAGTTTAATATCACATTCCCTGGGGTAAGCAAAAAATAAAATATTGCATTGGCCTTCACACATGTGGAGATTATATTACTTTACAGTGAAACCCAGCAAGCTGCACATTATAGTTTTTACCACAATCTCCTTGGTAGGAATGTCTCAAATACATTTCATATGTGTGAATACAATATAAGCATACTGAAATGCTTTGAACACTGTAATACATCAGACACTTGAGTTGGTGAGGGAAAAAAAAAAAAAAGACTTCACCTATCTTGGCTCTTATCTCAAGTCTGTGCTGTCCTTTATGTTTGACAGTGGTGTTCTTTGGTCTGATGGATGGCGCTACTTACAATGTATTGAAGTGAACTTCCAAACAACTGGATCCTTGACCACGTCCCCCATACCCGTTTCCTTGTTCATTAAGCATCTCTGTGAAGGAAAGCAGATGAGAGTGCTTGCCCTGTGCGGTACAGCTCCCAGAAAAACAGATTAAAGGTGTCGCAGCTGTACAACAAAGTCCATGGGTTTAGCAAACACATTTCTACACGCCATAAAAGCCCCAGCATCTGACATGTTCGGGTTTTACAAGGCTGCAACGCTGGAAAGTGGGCAAACAAATCGAAAGCATTCAAAGGTATTAAAGAGTCTCATTCCACGTTTGCTTCCTGCGCTGCCACCCCGCCGGCAGCACCGCACACCTGCTCCCGCCGCCCTGCGCTCCCGGCCGGGGCTCGACTGCCACCTCCTGCCTCGCCGGGGAAGCGCCGCGAGTCCCTGAGGATGTGCCCGACACCAGCACCCAGGCAGCCCCAGCACGGGTGCCCGGGGCAAGGAGAGCGGGGTTCCCAAATGGAACTATTTCCCCATTCTGCACCTTGGGAAATTACAACTCATAAGCTGCAGGCATCCGTCCATGCAGGCCTGCCAGTCTGAGGCTCTTCTGAACTCTATTTTTCAAGAATAAAGCATGCTTGGTAGCTTTCTATGCTTAAACCAAAACGTCCATATGTGTGAGCATTACACATTCCTAAAGAACAAAGCACTAGCAAGCTGTGCATCCAAGGAATGAAAACACACTGTCAATGGACATTTCCAAGTGATTTACCAATTTCCACACAGGAACTTGTTGGCACAGACAAATCTTCACCATTTTTAAGCACAAAATCATAGTCATCCTTTTGATTTGTTGAGGTTTGTTTGTTTGGGGGGGGGCGGGGGAGGAGTGTTGTTTGGTGGTCTTTTTGGTTTTGTTGTTTTTTGGGGTTTTTTTATACACAGCTAGCTTCATCCCAGTGTAACACTGGATCATTCTTAGGGTCTGCTGGTTTGCCTTCAAATTTCCTAAGACAACTGTAGAAACAACAGCACATGACTGCATGTTTAAATAAAACATACATGCCAAGAGACTTGAATAGGATGACATATGCAACTTTCTTTTCCTCCTAATACTATCTTCAGCTTTGTAATCTACCTTTTAAATGGCTCATTGCATGTCTGCATGCATGCATCTTTGGTCTTCCACTCTTCCATCCCTTGACAGTTGTTCTCCCTGTACTTTACCACACATTTTATGGATTATTATTAGTAAGAAATCAATGCGGAGAGAGGGTCATCTCGAGGCTCACTACCAGATTGTCTCTGTCTCATCGACTCAACCTCTTGCCCTGCCTCCACCTGCTATTAACCATGTTGACCAGTCTGCCTCTTCTTTCCCACACATCCAATCCTCTCACCCATTATCTGGAAGTATCCCTTCTCTGCCACCACTTCCCTATTGCATCACAAGTCCATGAATGGAAACACACCAACTTCCCAAGGAAAATACTGTAAGAAGGCAGCTGAGGTTTAAAAAAAAAAAAAAAAAGAAAAAAATAAACAATCATCAAATACCTCAACAGGAGGTTGTTTTTTCAGAAAAAATTATGTTGCTTTAACTAAAGTTTAAAAAAAAAAAAATTGAGATGGACACTCTACAGTGAAAAATTTCAAGACATGGAAAATAAGCTTAGCAAACTTCTCAACAATGTAATTAGGAGCTTATGGGAATGGCTGGCTAACAGTGTCTACAGTCACAACTATACTAGCTCAATCAATAATATTATCATGGGTTTCATTATAATGGGGACAGATCTACAGAGGGCACTGCTATTTCAGTCGTTTCTTGGATGTAGGCTGGTTTAGCTAAAATTTTTTCTTTTCTTAATATTAAAAAATAAATCACTCAAAATTTATGTCCAAACAGTAGCTTTAGGGGTGTTTTCATACAATTACAAGTAGAAAAGGCACATATATTTCCAATAACTTTCATCTGAAAAGGACATGTATATGGGCTTGAGGGTCAGATAGAATGATGATACTGTTCACAATGATCAAAAAAGGATCAAGACATGCTGGTTTTAAAAGAAAATGTTAAAAGCTGCCATGCTGAGTTTAAAACAACTGGGTAGATAAGCAAGGGGAGAGTCAGAACCATCAGCTGAGATTTTTATTTGGAGGGCTGAAAGTCAGCCTCTGCAGAAACAGGATTTGAATTTACATGTTTTTTTCAAGTACAGTAGCTTGCTATGTTCTGTGCACGTAAAGGCACTTCTCGTACACGTGCTGACAAACATTCTATTTTGCTGCTCTGAAAACAAAGCTGAAGGGTGTTACTTGAATTTTGTCCATTCAAATAAATGAATGAAAAAGAGAATATATACCATAGCTCTATTGACATATGAACACTTTTATATATATGGATATCTGAGGGTGTTTCATTTTTTTGTGGAGGGGTTCTACAAAAATGACCTCAATTCTCTTAAACACTAACTCTTAAAACTAGAAACCTTTTGGTTTTTTCCCCCCATTTGCCTTCCTAAACCTGTCCTAAGCATCTGTATTATGTTATCCAACACACTGGCTGCTAACAATACAATCAATATAAAAGGTTACTTAGGGGTCATGGCTTTTTTTTTGTCCCTAAAATACAAAGCTTATTTTAACAGGGACTTGAACTCTTTCACCGCAGAAAATGTCTTAGAACCATTCAGGTGAGATGAAAAAAAATGCATACTGGAATTACAATTTTTTTAATTTTTTCTTAGTATAAAACCAGCTAATTTAATAAACATTTTTCTGCATATCCACATAAAATACATTTTTCAGTTTCACAACTTGATTGTAAAATTTTATAGGGCAGGAACTTGGCACGCCAGGCACTGACATAAATGCTTATTTCATCACTTTTGGAAAATAATATCTGCTTACGCATTAGTATATTTTAGATCATCAACATACAAACTACCATTCTCCTTCAAAGAGTAAAACTTACCTTATCTCAGACACTGGCCTTAGTCAGACTACAGCAAAGACAAACAGATTCCTGACACTGACTGAGCTAGAGGACAAGCTAGGCTGATTTGTACATAAACATTTTCCCCTTGTAGATATATTTTTTTATATAACTGTGTTTTGTGCCTAATAATCTTTCAGTGGTATGAAATATTAGATATCAATAAAAGAATTTTTTAAACAAATCCATCAGGTACAATCCAAAATGTAAATTTTTTTGAAAGCACGCTTGTTACTCAAAATATCCCCATTTCATGTAATAATGTGTTGCTCAGAGGTCTCATGAAAATATTTTAAATACTTTTGTTTACATACTATAAAACATTGATTTTGAAGAGGAAGGAGGAGGGAAAAAGCTTGCTAAGACAAAATGATTTTTAGATTAGTTTCCATTAGTTCACATAATAAAACGTGACTTGGACACTTTCAGAATGAAAAGGAGGAAGCATGGTAACCAATGGCTGAAAGTTCAGATATTTGTATAGTGATTTACTTCTGTAAAAGATTTATCATAATTTAGAGCAGATCAGGTATATGAAGCAGTTGATGTGCACTTAGGGTTTTTTGTAGTGGACTTTCATACAAAAATAATGCCAACGTACCAAAAAACTTATGAATGCATGTGGGATCATTATATAGAACACATATTAACCACTCCACCTGCTCAATTTATTAAAGACAATCTCAAAATATTTGCTTGCTAATCTGAAAACACATCTGTGTATTTACTTAAATGTCTAAAGCTATTGAAAAAAATAATTTGCCATTACTTCTGCTTTCCTTAAGGCTTAAAAAACCAAACCACATCTGTGCCCACCTAACATCCGCTATCTGGTTCAATGGTAAAACAAAAAATTACAAATCCTACTGAGGCTTCAGATCCCAAACACATCATCTCCAAAAGAGATCTCCAAGGCTGACAAATAGCTTTATGTTCAGTTCCTTCACATCACTGGATGAGAGGCCTTTGCAGTCTCCAGGAAGGGGAGCAGGTTTCAGGGACAATGCTTGGACCAACTTCAGGAACATGGACACGAGGAACACTGGCTTACAGTTGGGATAGCCAGGTTTTGCAAAACAAACAAGGAACAAAACCAGATAGGCAGAGCCAATTCTAAACCAGAAATGTTGTGAAACAGAAGATATTGGGACTTATGCTTGATTTTTACAGGATATTGTGTGGTTTAATATAAAATATATTTTTTCTATATGTGGGATTATTTCTCACCATTCATAAAGTACTTAATGCATTAAATAAGACAGGAACACGTACTCTTCTCTTGGCAAAACAGGCAATGTAAACAATGCTCTCCAAATTAATGGTTGAAGTCCACAAAACTGCTTGTGCAGTGTGGAGATTTGCTGCTGACAAGCCCTGATCCACGCTACTGCAAAACACACCAGCACATTACAATGGGACTCTGCTGTGAGAGAGCTGTCCTAAAACAAAATTATCTTCAAGTGAGCTCTCAAGCTCACACAATAGAAGTACACACACCTCCTTTTAAGCAGAAATAGCAGAGTAGCTGTGCCATTATCCCAGACTCCAAGGGACTAAAACAGTGAAACATGCACAGTCATGGGAAAGAGAGGAGGTCAGGCATAACCAACTCCCCTATAGGAGCCATGGTCAGGCCCATGATTCCATCAAAGTAGGAGCTGTGCAAATGTGGTGGTGCTGCTGCCATGCAGATACTCAAGATTTTGTGACCTACAGAAAAATGCAAAACAGACAGAACACCAGTACTGACCTGGATGACACACAGGTGGTTCCAAAACAAAATGAGCCCAACTGTTTTTGAGTTTTTTTTTTATTTTAAATATCACATAGGATGTTCTTCCAAAGCTCTCTAGAAGTCTGTACTTGACACCTTAACAATGACATTTTTAATTTCTTCAAAGCACTTCATTAGCTTTCTACTTCATGGTGAAGCACAATTTAGGCTTGAAAACAACTACCATTCCATGCAAAACTACCCAAACCTGCTATTTTAGTTCAGAAGAAAGAAATTCTGATGTTTTTGCCAACCAAAAGCTACAAAACATACATCATTGATCAAACCATTCTGTATTATCCCAGTTTCAAATGGAAAACACTCAAGTGACATTAAATATGATCAACAACAGAAGAAAAGTCAGGATCAGTCGTGGAACACTTACTCCGAAGTCTCTAATTTCCAGTCCCATGTTTAAGGCTGTCTAATCAGATCCGTCCACTGCAACCTCAAGAAGAATTCAAAGTCTACTCCTCCAAAATCTTACCTGAAATCCTGCAGGACATATCAAAATCAATAAATCTTCTACAGCTAAACAAAAATACCCTTCATCAAAAACTGGATCTCTTTAGTCTATAAAGCAGAGGCTTCAGAGAAGCATATGCAAAGTCATGCAGCATGAAGGACTGGCAATCATTTCTTTGCCTCAGCCAATTTTAAAAAACAAAAACTTTTACTAAATATCAAGGTGAATCAAAAGGCTTGGGGGTAGAATTTAGTTCTCAGGAAACTTTTGAAAATAAATCCAACACTAGGGATAATCTTAAGTAAAAAACATGAAGCAAACTGAGTCTTAATCAGTTCTCCAAAGCTTACCTTGCATTGGTTCCAAGGTCACTTCCTGTAATGTTTCATTTCCTGGAAAAGCCCTAACTTCATACCTAAGCATTTTGACAAGAAAATTTAGATTTCAACCTAGTTCCTTCTGGCAAAAAGTACTTAGGAAGTGTTGATTCTATTCCAATGAAAAAACTTGGCATGAAAAGATGCCATTCCCTAATATTAATACTCACTGCCATGTAAAATGGTAAGGTGACATTAAAAAACTTAACATTCTTGAATGTTTACTGTGGTATCATTCCACTCCAGCAAAAGAAACACTGCCTAAAAAACTTGCCTATAAACTACAGCTCTCCTTACTTGAACCTCTTTTCTTAGGAGGAAACATATAACCCAGCCACTGCTAATGTGGCCATGCCAGTGGTATAAATCAAGCACAAAAAGCATTTTGATGATGTTATTTTTCTCACACCAAGTTAAAATGTGTTAAATGAGTATTTCGTAAACCTAAATAGTTTGTGTGAGCTGGACTTTTCTCAACTTGCCTGCAGGCTTAACATGTATTAAATAATGGAATAAATTAGGCTGGAAAAGATCATGGAATCCAACTGCAAACCAAATACTGCCAAGCCCACCACTACACCATGTCTTTAAGTGTCAAAACTACAAGGCTTTTAACTGCCTCCAAGTCTGGTGATTCCACTTCCCCTGCCTTCCAGTGTCTGACCATATTTCCACTACCCTATCTAAAGCTCCCCAGCCATTTTCTCTTCACGTGTAACATTCTGCTTTGGAGAAAAGACCCCCGGCCTCATTACAACCTCCTTTCACACGGTTGTAGAGAGTAGCAAGGTCAGCCCTGAGCCTCCTCACGCTAAACAACCCCACCTCCCTCAGTGGCTTCAGACCCTTCACAAGATTTGCCATCCTCCTTTGGACACACTCCAGCACCTTAAGGTCTGTTTTGTGAGGACCCCAAAACTGGACTTCATGTGAATGTTCACAGAACATCTTTTTGTTTACCCAGCATATCCTACTTCTCTAGTGTTAGAGGTGGTCAGGAAATCTAGTGATGGTACCAAATTGCATATTTTGAATCAGCTCTCTCCATAAATACTGAGGAAATGAAAAAGGGAACTACTTCAGGTATTAAATAGAGCTTGTGGAAAGCTCTACACCTCTAAGTAATAAACTAAGAGCCAGACATCTTCTTCAGAACTTTTACTAAAGGTTATCAGCTGTTTACTCATCTATTTCAGTGGTAGTTCCCTCTCCCCTCACACCAAGGTCATCATCTCAGAATTACTATGCATCAGAACAGACACACTCCATCAATACTCTTATTTTTCTAATAGCAAATCAAAATAGTCTCCTATGAAACTTTAGTATGTATTGGTATTAAGTGCTTCACAAGACATCAATACTAGATTTAAGCAGATGTGTCTTCTTCATTCTCCTAGGTCATTTTGTGTCTAAAATAACAATGAAAAGCTGTATTTTTGCCAAAAAGCCAAGAATTTTGTTTGCTTGCACACTTTCACCCACTACTTGGCTTATTGAATTAGACATTACACTGCATCCAGAGATGCAAAGAATTGAGACTACCTCTCAACGGGTAAAAAAATGTTCTAGTAGAGGCATTTTCAGGTAAACAAATCTCAACCTCAGCAACACACAGGCCATTAAACCCAAATACTGAGTCCTACTTTTAGATCCCAATTCCGTTTGAGAATTTAACTGATGTAACACCCAGCCAAGGAAAAGCAAACCATAAATCCCATTAGACTGCTACCATAACTTCAGACAATTCTTTCTATAGAATTTAGCCACAAGCATTATAAAAACATGAGGAACAAATTGTGTAACTACTTTATCTAAAATTCTCAGAAGATGTGACTTTTTAAGATACATCAATAGATGAAGCATGCTTTGGTGTGCTTCTTTATACAAGTCATATATTCAAAATTATTAGCCACTCAACTAAAAAAGTTCTTTCAACACTTAACTCTATTCAAGAAATGTTATTCAAATTATTCTTGTTCTCAAGTATTCAGAAGCCTCCAGTAATTTAATGAAATGGGATCTGCAACTAAGGCTCCTAAGAGATTACTTCTGTAATTTCAACTATACATTTAACCAACTATATAGTCAGCATCCAAGAAACATTTGTACATCTTTGTTAACTTTATTTAATTTGCAATACTAGCTTGATGCCATTAAAAACTGCCTTAACTCCATCATGGAGAATTCCAGAGGTAAGCCTGAACGTACAGAAAGTTCAGAAAAAAGACAGACCTTGCAGACTTGAACAGGTGACTTCACTGAGTACACTTGAAAATGTTACTACAGAAATCTCCCCAACAACTCAAGACACCCAGATCTAGCTACTACGAAGCTGGGACAGGGCCAAAACTAGGAGACTCTTTAAGAGCTTAAAGGGCAGCTGTAAGTGCATCTGAGCCCAGGTGAAGATGCCTGCCTCCACCCTACATTTATGACTAGTGATATCAAAAGAGACATTACTAACCATAATGAAAATTCAAGTTGAAGAGCCTGAAAACAGATAAACATTCTTATCTCGTCAGCCACAGGTGCTCAGCCCCACATATTCACAGCCGTATCTTACACATCAGCATAATGGAGAAAGAAATTCTTTATGATTCACTCCACTTAGAGGTGTTCTGCAGAAACTTTAAGACATAAAACAACTTGCAGGAGAAACAGAAACAAATCATACTTGAAGTCTGAATCCCTTGTTTCCGAAAAACAAAAAACTGAAAAAAATGCATGTTCTGAACATCAATTAACTACTACAGAAACCAAGACAGTGGGCACATTGGAAGCTCAACACTGCAAGTGAAAACTTAACTACATGGCTACCCTACCTACCAAGAACTACAGAATCAGATCTGCAAGTGCATGAAGATACTGGCTAGAAGATGCTAACACCCACAATTTGGGCTGAGGGGACAAGTAAAGCACCTTGTGTCCATTAAGTTCCCTTAATAAATTAAGGAAGTTGCAGGATTTCTAGAAAAGCATCTCAGAAGACATTGGTAAAGACCATTCTCATTTGTCTCAGCAGAGGGAGCCAAATTTTTATCACAGATGCAGCAATACTTTAGACAAGTTACTCAGAATCCTAGGAATGCAGACCAAAGCACTACCAAGCAAGGATAGTAATCTACTGTCTGTATTTTTAAAACTTGAATCTGTGCCATATTCTAGCTGGTAACCTCTGGGGTAGGAACAGGAAACATAAGCATACTAAAACAGGAATGACAAGGATCCCCATCATCTTTTTAGCAAACTGACAAGAGTTAAAATACTAACAAACTGCACGAACACTTGCAAAGTTCTTGCATCTTCTGGTGCTATCCTTTGCAACTCAAAACAACGGTTCCACAGACACCCAATCATTAATCACACATACACTGGACTGGTTCAAAATTTATTTGTCATTCATTTCTTGCACTTGAAGTACTCTTCGATGACATCTTTGGCCTGAGATTCCTTGCCATAGTCCTGGAACACAAAATAACCCATAATTAACATACAGACCCATCCTAAATTTTACAAACTGTTTTTACAAGGACAAATGGGATCCTGATGCTTTTTCACAAGGAATTCCCAAAATACCACAGAAGTAACCTCATGGAAACTGCCAGTTTTCTCTTTGTTCTTTAATAAGACTATTCTAATAAAGTACTGTTCTATTTCATTCAAATGTAAAACCCGTTGAGAGTGATCCAAACAAAATCTTTTCTGCCTCAAGAAACTCAAGTAAAGCATGTGAAAAAGTCACGTTAAATACGGAAACGCATGCAGAAGGCATTAGTCTTGCTTGTTTAGATGTAGCCATCTCTTGGGACCTCAGAGACCACAAAGTCTTCAAGGCTCGTACTGTGGCTTTACTCTGCCAGTATTATCGTGAAATATGTTCCGCACAACATGTTTAAGTTGAGCGGACGCATTGAACTGGCAGTTTTTCCTGAAGCAAAGCTTTCTATCTTCTAGGTAGGCCTTTACTTCTAATAGTTACTGGCAGCTAGGCATAGATACTTAAAGGAAACAATCATCAACTCACAAAATGTATATGAGTATTTTAAATAAACATGATAGGAAATATAAAACAGGAAAGTAGCTTATGTTCACTATTAACAATATAAAGCCAACTGCTTACCAAAAAAATAAATTCAAGAGCAGCATTTAATGGTTCTTTATCTAAAACAACCTTTGGTTTACTACTTATTTTCAGAAGTCAAGAAATAAGTCGTAATTAGCAATCTTACTTTGACAACCACACAACTGCAGCCCACCACTTTGCGAGGTTTTCCTTCTCTGTCGATCTTGCAGAGACCCACCCATTCGCCCAGCTTCTTGTTGTCATCAACCTGTGCAGAGCATCACACTACATCAGAACCTGCCATTCCTGGCACACCTGGGTCCAGCCCAGAAGTTGCTGTACTGTCAGAAGCATTGGGTAACGGATGGCTGCTTTCCTCACAGGCATCAGCAGAGGGAGCCAAAGTATCATCATCGTACAGCTTGAGCCTCACTGGAGTCACAGGCACACTGCTCCCACACTCCACTCCCAGCAGTAATTCTATTTCTCACTATATAGGACAACAGAATTCACCTGAACTGTGTGAAATAACCAATCCACACCCCTTGCCATTTACATCCACAGTTTTTGTACTGTGGCAAAATGACAATCACAAAGAACTGAAACAATCTGCTGCTAAGGGAAATTCTGCCTAGATAAGCCACAGAATTACAGGAGTGTTCTGAAGATTCAGCTCTCTACATGCTGAAACAAGCAGCATAACTATTCCAAACTTGCGTCTTACGTTGACACTCACCTTTATTAAGTTGATCTGATGTTCTGCACAGAGTGCTTCAACCAATTTTACATACGTGGGTTCATCACAATTTGAAGCCAGAACACAGAGATGGGCTTGGCGTCTAAAAAAACATAAGAACCGACAGATGTTACTTCAGACACTACTTGAAATTTCTTGAAAATCAAAACCACAAATAACTGAATTCAGCACATGCATTTCTAGAGAACAACTTCTTAAATATTAGTTTTTGTTTATGAGACACCGTGAGCCTTTGAAATACTAAATATACTTTTGATGTGAGTTGTCACTTTTAATGCTTTTCATATATACATTAACAGGCTATTCACATACATTGTTAGCTTTATCCTCAGATTCTATTCCCGTTTTGAAAGCCTCTACAAATCCTACTAAATAAATTCTCAGCCATTGGAAAAATGTCTAATGCCTGGATAAACACCAGGTCCCATACAGAACTGGTGTCATTGTTACAAAGCAACCAAGTTACAAGTTGCTTTTTCTTATTTACCACAGATTACAGTAGTTTAACATTAGAACTGTAATTACTACTAACAAGCTTGAATTTTCATGTCAAAGTGTTATAAGGTCTTCAGAACAATCTACTTACGTTCAAAGAAGCTGTTATGACAGGGCCCCAATTCTAATTAGGATCTTTGTATACTGTGGTACAATGTTAAGATACCAAAGGGATACCTGACAACAGAGAGAGCTGAGTAGGTCTTCTATGCTTAACCTAATGCAATGTGACCTCTGCACACAAAGCCAGTTTTCCCTGTGACCTTCTGAATCAGGAGTGTCACCAGAACGTCAGAAATGTTTCCAAGCAAGGACCATCACACACAAATGTGTACAAACCTCACACATACATCATTATTTTAACACAAAGTTTAGGAAGCTGTAACTGAACTCACAACTCATACAAACTAACTATCAGTCACCTAAGTTGTATTTCTCTACTCTTGTTTAGTGCCTTGTCCCAGAGGTTTCCGCATACAGGTTTGTCAGACAGCAGTTATCACTCATAGGACGAGTGAAGGGGTATCCGACAAATTGTGAAGTCATCACCCAAACACTGTAGCTTTAAATTTAAGCAGCTTTTTCTTGCAAGGAAAGTATGGGTTTGCATATAAACACACAGAGGTGTGTAGGCATGCCTATATATATAGATATACTTTGCCCTACAAAAGACCATAACTGATTACCCCATGACTGACCTAAGTTGTTCAATATTGTTTTGATATCGCATCTAAGCAATTACTTACTGCTGCAACACACAAAAAACCCAACAACAACAACAAAAAAAACCAGCAAAAAAAATAGCTATGAATATGAAAAAAAAGAAGCTATTTAAGGCTTTTTCATAAAAACAAAATCAACTTTTCCAGGTTAATTCTGAAATACATACTTAGCTGATTAAGATCTTAAAGTTTAGAGATGACTTTATCACTTTTTAAAATGTAAGGTTCTTGAGCTCCAGATTTGCAAAACTATATACAGCAAGTACCATTCCATTTTCTTCACAAAACCCATACACCCACATGAACACTTGCTGGTACTGGGGCCACAAAATGTTAGAACCTAATACACCAGATGCTGCTGTCCTTGATTCATCGAGTTTAGGTTCTGTATTTTAAGATCCCACGTAAAGACCCCAAAACAAGAGGTTACAAAAGACAAAAATCACTGGCAGAAAACTAGTCTTGCATAAGCTTTACACTGAACACTGGACAAAATGGCCACTGCAGGTGTTCAACATACCTCATCACAAGGTCTCACCCAGTTTTACTATTCACCACAGAGAAACTGGTGACACCACACTTACTTGTCCAAGGCTTTGGCTGCTTCACGGATACCGCGAGCAAGGCCATCATGGATAAGTGCGGTCTTCAGCACTTCTTGCAGAGCGGTGTTAACATCCATTACACCTCCAGCAGTAATGCTAAAGAGAAGATAGATAATGTTCTGATCCTGCCAACATCTTACTACCAAAAGCAAAAGCTTCCCATTCACCTTCACGCATCCGGCCATTTAAAAATACAGAAAAAACGCAAGTTTAAGAACTGAGCCAAAGGAGTAACTGAGAAAGGATGAAGTTGAGCGAAAACAAGGCAACAAATCCTCCTGGCGAGTCACCGGGTTGTGCTGCCTCCATGCTCCTTTAGGGAGCAGAGGATGCCATGTGCACAGCGGCCCTGCCAGGCGGACCCCGCGCCCATCTCCCGGCCCGCAGGAAGCACACAGCAGCACCGCGCCAGAGCCTGCGGACACAGCACAGCCGGAACTGCCAAGCCCACCGCGCAACGGAGCG
>VZRN01000256.1:1787677-1868062 GCA_013397935.1 Dasyornis broadbenti
TGTGGGTTTTAATTTTCTAACCTGATTTGTAAGTTGTTCCCCTCTGTCGGCGTATAATACTTTGTTATTGTTTTTATTTTGTAATTTTAGATGATGGTGTGTCAGAAGCTGTTGATGAGGAATCAAGACGTCTTACCAGAGAACAGCTTTTTATACTGGTTGCAACAGCTTCTATCAACTTCAGTTCAATGCTATGCTACTCAATCCTGGGACCGTTTTTCCCTTCAGAGGTAAACAAACAATTTAGTCGGCTACTTTTTACATTACTCTTTTGCGAGTTGAAACTTTCAGAAATATATTGAACTCCATGGGACATTTATGGCTGGCTGTAAGCTCCCGAGGTAAGACTTTTCAGTTGGGGCAATTCAGTGATAGCATGATGCTGGTGTAGATACAGTTCATAAAATGGTGACCTGGATCTTGTCCATGGACTAATCTTCCCTATAACTGCAGAGGAGGCAGCAAACTAGTGAGATGAGATGAGATGAGATGAGATGAGATGAGATGAGATGAGATGAGATGAGATGAGATAGAAGTCAGTGGAATCTTGGACTAGTGAAATAATTTTTTGCTCAGTGTTGCATAGTAGTTTTGTAGAACTAACATTAAAGTCTGCTGATGTCCTGACATGCATTCCCGTGCCCTAGCCACTCAATGACTTTTTCTTTATAGCTACCTCTGTTAACTCATTCTGGGCCATCATTAACTGTGCTAACTTCCTGACCTAGGAACTCTAAGGAAAACAGAGTAAAATCTCTGCTTATGTTGAATGAATACAATGTTTAAATATAGGATGAAAAAGATAGTCGTGGTGCCCTTGCAGCAGATGTCCATTTCTCTCATGACCAAATTGTTCCCACATATTTACAAAGAAATATTTTTTTGTCTAAATATTCCTATGTACTGCTCATGGCCAAGTAAGTATATTTGGCCAGCTAAATAAGTAAAAAATTGTCTGGTACTTGTTGTGGGGAGGCATGTTACAGTGAAGATAACAGATATCTCCATTTACTGCCCTCTCACAGTGCAAGAGAACAAAGTTTTGTAGCTAGTGCCCTTGCACACCAGTTAAAGCCACCTTTATATAGCCTGGCTGCCTGTTCTGCAAATAACACAATGTTTGCATTCAGTGACAAATCAACATTGCTTTTCCTGTGATTACATGTGAGAAGTGCAGTATGTCTTTAAATTGTGTTGTTACCTTATGAGCCCTTACTGCCTTTGAGAAAGGAAGTTGCTTCCTACTGCATTAATAGTTAAAAAGATTTAAATGGGCAAGGCATGAATGTTATTCACATCAGAAATTTGACTATATCTTTACATGATTGTGATCTTTTTTGCAGGCAGAAAAGAAAGGTGCCAGTAACACCATTGTTGGCCTGATTTTTGGATGTTTTGCTTTGTTCAATTTCTCAGCTTCTTTAATATTGGGAAATTATGTAAGTATTGTTGAAGCTGTAACTTATTTCTGTGATGACACAGATTGGTACATGAAGACAGTTCTGTAAGGTAGAGGAAAGAGATGTTTCTTCAGTAGAGCTCCTGCAACTTTGTGTCTGTAGTGATGAGTCTGACCAGTCAGTCTGAATGTGATCTAAGTCTTGCCAGTCAGTACTCTTCTGGAGTTCCTGAGGGTACCATAGGGCAATGGACATGTAACTGTTTTGTTTCTCTGGTGAACTGTTCTGTTTGCTTTACAGTAATCTGCTGATCAATTCTGCTTTCTATGACCTCCTTTCTCCTACCTCCCATTTTATTTGTTGCACCTAATTATATATTCTGTTTGCCTTTGGCAACATTCTGAAGGTGTTTTGGTTTTGTTTTGTTTTGTTTCTTCTTTAGTTAGCTGTACCTCTACTTCTTTTCTGGTATGTTGTCTTTTTTTTTTTTTTTTAACATTTCCTCCTGTTGCAATTCTCTGCTGCTTAACTCAGTTTCTCCTTCAACTTTGTTATATAGTAATGTAAGATAAATGTCTCCAGTTCCTGCAACTGGAGTTTTCCTGCAGATTCAGGATTTTACTCATGCTGGAGAAATCACAAATAAATTATATAACTGTTTGTTTGCGTGTGTGCTGGAGCACTGCTGTCTACGCATTACTGGCTAGGGCTGCTCAGGATCATTCCCTAAGCTGTGGCTGCTGCAGAGTCAAAATTGTCTCTGTCTTTGGCTGGGCAGCCTCTTCGCTGACCCTGTGGTAAGTGTTTTTCTCTTGTGCTGAGGTGGTTCATAAAGTGTCACACAAGTGCCATTACTAAGTCCAAGTCTTGGTGCCTGTAATGGCGTTCAGCTATGGCACAACCCTCACCAAGTACTTCACAGGGGAGAGAGTGAGTGTACTGTCCTCACTGCAGACAGCTGAAGTGAGCTTCAATAGACATGGGCAGTGCAATAATCAGAGATCCTGAGGGTTTCAGTGAAACTCAGCAAAATATGGGCTTTAGTAATTGACGCACGGAATGACTTCACAACCAAAGTTGTAAAGTAGGTATGTTTATTTCAGCGTTGAGACGCACAAGGGATAGCTCCCTAAAGCCATGCGTACCAGCTGTGGCACATTGCTTGGTTTATATTGAGTTACAGGTTACATATGCATGAAGTTATACAATATCCTTATATATATTCATTAGCCATCTCTGCTTCGTATTATGAGTCTAAAGTTCATTTAAATACACTTGCGCCTGCGCAGTGCTGCTTAAGAAAATGTGGGCAGGGGTCTTTTGATCAAGTTAGGGGTCCAATAAAAGATTCTTTCAAGTGAATTCTTCACCCCGCTTCTCTGCGCATGTTTTCTGTGTCTTTGGCTCGAGTCCAAGTTATATATTCTGGCTTAGGCTGAGTCAGGACCCTATAGCAGGATGTCAGGTTCTTTTACATCTTGGCTTAATCTTTTCTTACAATGGTCCAGACCTTCCTTTACATCCTCCTTTTTTGTTTGGTAAGCGCAAAATATGTTAAGCAATCTATAGTCATTGTTCTAATAATCAGTTCCCAGTATTCATTACTTATTTTATATTAGTTTTAATAGCAGTTTCTAATAGTTCATTATTTATCTTGTATCATAATGGCTGAAAGGCAAGGATTTTGTCCAGGCCTGAACAAAATAAAGGAGCCTGAAATACCTACTGTCCTTAGGGGAAGTTGCAGCATGGAATTAGAAGCTCAATTGTACTTTGGTATGGGATTGAGTCTGCTTTATGGCATGCCTCCCATTGTCCTTCACTCCAGTGAGAGAGCCTGAAATGAAGAAAGGTGGGGTCTTTCCCTGGTAATTAATGGGGAAGCTGGAAACTTCCATGTTTCCCTTGCCTAAGCTTTGTGATTTTGCTTGAAAAACAACTTCTGTGATCTCTCCTTAGCCAGATACGTGACAGATATTGCTGGCCTTGCCTCAGTGATGGACCTGGAGGGGGAAGTTTGGGAACTAACATTCTGCTTATTTATAATGAGGAATGCTGCTGTAACCTGCTGCTATGGAGAAGCTGCAGCATGCAGTGAAATAGTTAACTGCAGCATTGTCTTACCATTCTGAAAACTGGGTTAAGTCACTTAACTGTTTGGAGTATTTTTAGGTTCAGTATTGAATGAAGGCACACCAGCAGGAGCAGTGTTCCCAGGTCTTTTAGTTACAGGTGCTATAAAGTTCCCATGATGTTTTGATTTCTTAACGGTAACTTACATTGAAAACTTTTGACCTTTCCTTGAAATACTAACATGTAAAAATGGTATTTAATCTACAGCTTTCACAAATTGGAGCAAAATTCATGTTTGTGGCAGGGATGTTTGCTTCAGGATGTGTGACCATTCTGTTTGGGTAAGTAATTTCTGTTGCTTGGTTTTGTTGCATTTGTCTTCTGATCATTTTCATCCATATGAAAAGATAGAGACAAAACAAAAGTAGAAACTCTTGGACATCTTTTGAGTGTTGGTTAGGTCATCTCACTTTTGGCATCTTTACTTTTTATCTACCCCTTATAGAGCAGAATTAACACTTCTCCTTTTCACTAGGTTTCAGAGTCTATTTACTATTTTGAAAGCAGAGGAGGAAAGTTCTGTGTATTTAAATAAGTACTATAGTTCACTAACAATGAGGTGCCTGTCAAAGTGCAGCAATAAGGGAAATATTTTTGTATAAAGTTTTAACTATTCTTTTCTTAAAAAATATTTGGTTTAAATGGGAAGCTTTGTCTGGCAGGTTTTAACAAAGTAAATGTTTTATTAACAATGAAGGAATTTCATATTAGTTGTAACATATTGCATCAGACTCCTTTCACTGGTGCTCAGTAGAGCTACGAAATACAAAAAAGGTGGCATTGGAGTTTTTCACACGGTTAGGATTTTCATGCTCTTTTCACTGCTAAACAAAGGGGAAAAGGAGAAAGCTGCCAGAAATAGTCTGGTAGAGTTTGAATGATTTCACTGATGTGGTTCAAATATATGTGGTAATACAAAGCATTAAGTGTCTTGTAACTGTGTCATTTAATAAATAAGAAGTGATGCTTAGGGCCTTTAGTAGGTGGCTTCTTCCGTCCTGAGAGAGGTCCAATTTACTGTTGGGATTTTTCTTTTCCAGAATGCTGGACAAGGTGCCAAGTGGACCAATGTTCATCGGTTTGTGCTTTTTAGTAAGAGCAATGGATGCAATAAGTTTTGCAGCAGCAATTACAGCATCATTTTCAATCCTTGCAAAGGCATTTCCCACTAATATAGCTACTGTCCTGGTAAGTTCAAAAAGCAGTGTTACAGCTGAGTACCAGCCATATGATAAATTGCCACTGAGCAGCCTAAAACCAGGAGGAAAAAATCTGTTGTCTCATATGCAGGCTATTTTAAATCATCATGTAATATTTTGTTTTAATGTAGAATCACAAAACTAGAAGGAATTTAGACCTTAGCATAACTTCAGCTAGATATAAATTAAGCAGTATATATTAGTTGCTTGTGCTTTGAAGATAGCTGACCATTAATGGCAGTAGTTAGCTCTTCAGTGGAAATCAGACTATTAAAATACTAATACAGCATTTAGGGCCTACTTCTATATGGATAGTAAGGATCCATGTGAATTGATTAAAAAAAATTAGAAATTAATTCAAATAGTGTTGATTTAAATGACCGAAAGATGTTTCCAGAAACTGAAAACAATTTTGGCTTAATTTCTGTAATCTATTGATAAAAGTTATGGATAAGAAGATGAGAGCTAGAACTTCTTGAAATCTGGAGGGCAGTATTTTTGATCATCAATAATTCATTTCAACCAGAGATATTCCCCTTATTTAGTTAGGGCTTTATGGTGTTAGGAAGAAAAGTTTTGTATTTAATAAAATGCTGCTTTCTCTTTCTATTTTTTCAATAAATTCTGGTTTCAGTTCAAATATAGACTGGCAAAAATAACTGGGTTAAATTTTAATGAGTGAAAAAAAATTGAGAACTTATTTAAGAATTTTAAATCAGAAAAGTTGATGCTTTTATTAATACTGTTGTTAAACCATCTAATTACTTCTATAAATAAATATAGCTAAGAATATGTCCTTCCAACAAGAAAAAAACCTACTAAATTATATAAGCGGTGATTAGCTGGCATTTTCTTAGGAAAGCAGTTTATATATTGCACTCATGTTTTGGACTTATTCAGTCAATAAAGTTAAGGTTTCCTGTTTGCAAATTTTAAAATGTAATTTAAATAGGTAAGTAATGTTGACTTAAAGGGACTTAATTGTCCATTTTATAATGAGAATTAAAAAGAAATTAAATTCTGCTATGGCTGCACAGTAAACACAATGCATGGCTGAAAATGGTATGTGCTGCTGAAGGTCATCTCAAGACCACAATCAGAAATGCTACACCACTGTGGCTTGGCAGCTACCTTTGTTTAAAATCTAGAAAGGCTGCTGTAAGAAGACAGATGACTTCTAAATGTTTGTCTTCTTACCATATTGTGTACTATAGTGTCTTGTTCTGCATGAGAATAAAACTTCTCAGATTTATTCATGTAGATTTAGTGTCCTTAAATGGGTGTGATGGGAGAGCTCTTGTTATTGTGAGCTCTGAGGCAGAAGACCTGATTGTTTGAGCAAGGTGCATCTTAGGGTAAAATTGTAAAGCCTGGAGGAGTGGTTGAAGTTTTTTTAGCCTTGCTCTCCATTGCCCTTCTTGATAGTGCTAGATGCTGAAAAGCACCTTTCCTCTCCTTACCATTTTGGTACCAGTTTTCAGCCTTCCTTTTACTTGTTGGGTACCCTAGAGAGTGTATGGCAAAGTTATTAAATATAGGCACATCAGCCTTGTTGAAGTGGGAAGTTGAGCATCTCTCAACATGATCCCTCTGTGGGAGGAGGTATGGACTTCAAAACATAAGCAATCTCACTTCTCTTACACAGGTTTATCTTATCCTCTGATCTGTACTACTGTAATGTCTCAACTTCCTCCCCATGCCCTGCCCACTTCATTAACTTAGAAGGGGTAAATGATGTACAGCCCCAAATCATGTAAATTATTTGAATCAGTCTCACAAATCAAATATTTTTTCTGGTTGGTGAGCAACAAAAGTGAAAGCATTATTTGGACGCAGTGATGTTAATGGCCATTCCACATAGTCATAGTTTATCAGAATGTCTCAAATGTATGTGAAAATTTTGAAACTTACATGTCATATGTTATTACTAGTTACTTTCTTTGCTAGGAAAGAAAAAAGTTGCAACCCTAGGCTGACGTAAGGTTAAGAACTTGGCTATTGCTGATTCTGCCTGTTTTCAGGCCAGTTGTCCACTCTGACTTGTATCAGTAAAATTAAAGAAGAGATTGAGTCCCTGTAGTATCTTTCTGGGTTCCAGAAGTTATCAAAACTTTATCTGTAAGCAGTTATTACCACCAACTCTTACTGGTGGTCTGAGTGTTGATTAATCAAGTGTTGAAGCAGATGTTGACAGTGATGACTATGATGTTGTAGCACGAGATGTAACTGTATTACTGTCCTTTTACAAACTAGTATCTTATAAAAGATACCAGATTATTTAATTATATTCCAAAAAATCTGAGTTATCCCTATTGCAATTACATTATTATTTCTTTCTCCTAGAGAGTGAATCTAGACAGTTGGTTATCAAGAGAAAGCTTTAACTTGGCACATGCACTTCATCCCATGAGATAATAACCCATCTGAGTAGGTTTGTTTAGATCTTTTCCCTCAGGCTGGAGTGTAATGGCAGGTGGGAGAGGTGATCCTTTCAGCCTGATTTGTCCTGTGAATGCTTTTTGCCACTGGAGCATTTGCCTTGCCTCAAGACTGGGATCTATTACATGAGAGCAGAGTGGTGAACACTGCAGTACAAGTGGTTCCCTGTAGCGAAGCAGAAGAGGTCATGGCTGTCACACAGATAACTGTGGAATTCCTGTTGCTATCCCACCTTATGAAGGTCACTACTAGCTCTTGTCCTAGTGATGCAGTGTCTCACTTTTCACTGCCCTGGCTATATTGTGCTAATCCTCAGACACATGGCTTGCTTTTTATCATTGCATTGTGTTTTCTTATCATGCTGACTTCCTTTCTGCTTGATTTTTATCTTTTAGGGCAGCCTTGAAATTTTTACAGGACTCGGACTGGTGCTGGGCCCACCTTTGGGTGGCTTTCTGTATCAATCGTTTGGTTATGAGGTGCCTTTCATTGCACTGGGATGTATAGTGTTGGCTTTGGTGCCTGTGAACATGTGCATATTGCCAAAATATGGTGAGCATCCTTCTACCTGCCTCCTTCACTCACCTTAACTTCCCATGCATTTAAGTGTCTTTAAAAAAGTGTCAGCTTCTGGAGTCTAATCCAAGTCAGAGATCAAAATCCAAGTCAGAGATCAGTTGAATTAGCTGTTCATCTTGATCGGGCTCATGTTTTAATGTTAACTTAAATTCATGAGGGCAAATGGCCTGCAATGAATACAACTCCTCATCCTATTTTTGCAAACACTAGGAACTCTGTATGGACGTGAACTGAGATATATTTTTGTTTTCTTTTGTCTTCTAAGCTTCAGGGCTTGTAAAGGACCAGTTGTGTCTGCTTTATATAGTTTTGTCATTGCAGCTAGTTGAAAAAAGCTGGAGACAGGGTTTGCCTAAAACAGGAGAACTCAACATGTTTGAGGAGTTAACTGTGGAGGGGAAACAGGGAGAAAAAAATAACTTATTTATATTGAACAATGGAGGATCTGATTAACATGAAAGAATGTTAAAGTTAATAAATGAAAGTTAATGAAGTGCTGGAGGTCATATAAATTTATTAAATTTTAGATGGTCCTGCTTGGGCAGAAAGCTAGCTTAAAGATAAATCATCACACAAGACTGTAATTGCAAGATTACAGTTCTGTTATTTTTTCCTAGAAAAAGAAAACAGTAACTTTAAAATGCTTCTTTAAAAAAGTCTTTTTTTACCCTTTAATATGAAAACCATGGAGAATAACTTCAAGTATATTGGCTTTTAGAAAAAACTTACCATGATTAACCATGTGCTGCTACTGCTATCTTTCCCCCCTGACCTCTCCAAGCTCTGAAATTGACATGATATTGCTGCCAATTTGAACTATGTTAAATAAATATTAGCTCTGAGCTGGTTCATGCTAATGCTTGAACTTTTAGTTCTATGTGTACTTTGAGACCACATTCAAGTATTAAAGGAGAAACAGTATCAGGAGGGGGGCCAGACTTAGAAATGCTATGTAACCATGATATCTGAAAGAAGTTTCCTGGAGTACAAATTTAACATGTAGGAGTTCAATTAGATTCTTAAAAAATCGGACAGATTTCAATTGATAAATACCAGTCTTTTTACCTTACTCTCAATGCATGTTGCTTTGATTGGATATGAATTGTTCATATATCTGTGCAAGTTGAGACATATTTATGGGAATTTCAATGGAGAAGTGCTAGCAGAGAAGTAACTTTTTTTTTCACATAATTGGAGTAGTACATGCTTTAGTTCTTTTCAAGTTGGGGATTCGCAATGTCGGAATCTAAATTGTCTACTTCTTTACCTATCAAATTTTGGTTTTTGCTATAAAAATAGTATAGTGCATAATGATCTACTGTTGACTTTCATTTCTTGTGTAACAGGTGTAAGAGGACTAGAAACAGGGAAATACTATCTCTTTTCTAAAGCAAGATGATCAATCATGAGCTTACGCTGCTGAAAATAATGCAATTCTCCCCCCCCCGCTTTCTATTGAAACAGATTCAACTCCTAGCAAGGAATCCTTTTGGAAGCTCATTCTTCTGCCAAAAGTCGTAATACTCTGTCTCACTATATTTTCTCTGAGTACATGCTTGGGTTTTTTGGATCCCACAATGTCTCTATTTATCCTAAAGAAGGTAAGTCCTGCTTACATGCAATGAAGTCTTGACTTAATAAATAGTAAGTAACTGGGTATAAAAGTAATTTAAATATCCTAATCAAAATGAAGCCAATTAACACTTCTTTAGTTAACAGTTAGTTGTATGATTTCTGAATAACTTGATCTCCACAATACTGACAAGTCAATATCCATTGCATCATCTCTTCCTGCTGGGTCTTGATAACTTTGAGAATAAAGAAATGTAAGGCTTTTTAAAATATGCTTTTTCCACTTAAATGTCTTTCAGCTGCAAAGTACTGTCTCTGAATAGGGCATAGAAACTGCTTTTGTAAACAAGGGACTTTTTCTTCCTTTCTGAAATCAAATTCTTGAAATCTGCCACAGTCACTGACAGTGAGCATCTCTTGATGTGAGCACTTGTTTTGCATGAAGTGATGTCACAGCTCTGCATTCTTTTACAGCATTGCCAAAATTAAACTAATTGTGACTATGGAGCCTGCCAGCTGACTTTTTCATTCACTCATTAAAAAGATTAATCCAATTTTATTTATTTTTAAATTAATTTTAATGCTTATTTATTTATTTATTTATTTTCCCAGTATTGTTTAAGAAAATGGGTTTGAAGTAAGCAGTGTAAGATCCTGTTCCTATGTGAAATTAAGCAATGCGCTTTGAGTGCTTTATTTATGAATTGTTTTTCCAAGGGATATTTTTTCATAGGTGGTTGTACTCCTATTTTTTGTCTACCTAGTCCTATACTTAAAGCACTTGTCCAGGGTGGAGGGGACTTGATGTGATGGTGACGTCTTTTATCAGTGGAGATGTAAATGTAATATCTTCCATCTCCCAGGAGGGATCTGAAATTATCCCACTGTTGAATATGTGTGCTTCTGTGGCTCTTCTGCTTTCCCTCTGCTCTGTGCTAACAGTTACTTGCTGTGAAAGGGCTGTAGCCCTCTTGGCAGGTGTTCTAACCACTAAATTAGAGTTATTATCATGTGCTTGCATATGGCAAGGAAATAGGTAATATTTATGTTGTCTATGCCACATGAAACATCTTGGAATATCTTCTAACTCTTAGTTAAGGCACTCATTTGAGAAACTAATATGTTTTTGATTCATTACACATTTTGTTTCAATACAGAAATGTGTCTCTGCATTAGGAAAATGTGGACCTCAGGGTATTTGCAAAAAACTCATTGTCATAAAAATCATCCTTTGGTTGAAAAGTTGGAGTTGAGTTTTATAGCACTACTTACTTTTAAGAAGTGCCGATTGACAATGGATAAATACAGTACTTAGTCTTTTCTAATGCAAATAAAACTAAAGATTGGAGAGATAAAGACTAAATCCGTCAAAAATTCTGAGTCTGAAGTGCCTGTTTCAAGTATATCAGGTTATAATGTTGGAATCCAGCATACTGGTGTAGGAGACATAGCATAGTGTTTCCTCCTGATAATATTTAGGCTTTATTATGAGTACAGTTGTGTCAGGTATTTCCACCACTCCATGCTTAAACGTGTTTCTGAAAGCAACGAAGCTGAAGCTCAGTTGATGATTTCAAATGGTATCAGTAAAATACTTAAAATCATGCATTTCAGTATTTTGACTTAAAATATAATTCTTGTATTGTCCTTCAATGAATGTTGCATATATGGTTTGTCTTGGTTTTTTGTTTTGTCTTTCCATAGTTCAAACTCCCAACTGGTTATGTGGGCTTGGTGTTCCTTGGTTTGGCACTCTCGTACTCCCTGTCTTCGCCCCTGCTTGGACTCATAAGCGACAAACTGCCGGTGAGTCCTGCCCTGCTGTGTGTGCAGGGCTCCTAAAGCACTCTGTGCATGTGCTTAAAGGTGGAGGACATCCCATACTGAAGCGATGGGTGAAGGCCTGGTTCCATTAAGGGATCTGCCTTTCCAGACCTTGCACATACACCCATTACTGCCACGTGGGAGGTCTCTTTCGCAAGGTCCAGGATAATTTAAGAATGTCCAAGTCAGTAAAGGACATTGGATAAGCAGTTGAAGTGTACTGAACTTTTCTAGTGGACTAAGCACAATCTTTTTCCAGGCAATATGGAATAGAGAGTGGGAAAATATGTCCCAGTTATCCGTGCTGTTAACCACATCTAATTTTATTAGCTTTTTGAGAAGAGAAGATGTTCTGATTATCTGTATTGACTTTATCTCTTAAAAAACGTAAAATCCAAATTAGATCAGCACACTGGCTGCCTATCCTTTAGCCTGGTCCTTTAGTTCTTAACAGCACCATAAAAAGAGACTTTGGCAGTGGTACACCTAAAACTGCCTGACAGCCACCGCTAATTGATCAAGGAAACTTATACTTTGAATGCTGTGCCTGAAGGACAGTGACAGTTTTCTGACACTTTTTCCCTGACACAAACTAGTAATGCCCTTTGTACATGAGAATTGCATAGAATCATAGAATGGCCTGGGTTGGAAGGAACTTACTGATCATCATGCAATGCTACATGGTGTTTCTTATAATAAAGAGACTAAGACCAAAATGCTTTGCTAACAGGGAAGGACCATTGCTCAGTATCCTGAAATCTCTGTGTTAAGCCGCTGCTGCCAGTGATTGCATCTACAGTGAGGAAACATGAATTTATTGTTTCTTGATGTGCATGACAAATTCCCAGTTCCCTTTTCCTTTTTTTACACAGTATATCAGGAAGTGGCTGCTAATATTTGGAGACTTAATGACAGCAGTGTGCTTTTTCATGCTGGGACCTGCTCCTGTACTGCACATTGAAAGGTACTGCCTCTTCTTGAGCTTGTCCCCTTATATGATGTTTTCAACCATAGTCATGTGTGTCCATAAGTCTGTAATTAGCACCTCTGACCAAGAACCTGGGTTTTTTTAACTTCTACCTCTGACCATGAAACACCGTGGTTTTTTAATGTCTAGCATGAGACTGTGAATGTAAAGCAGCGAAAACATCTGCAAATGGAGACTTTAGAGCTTCGTAAAATAGATCCTTTTACTTTGCTTTTTGCTGCTCCTGTGTTCATGTTAATGTGTGTGGTAGGAGGAATGTTGCTTTTTATTTTCCTTCACTCCCAATTTTATGACATTTCCAGTTCAGCAAAACAAAGTTCTTGTTTTGTCTTATTTTTCAACTTTTTCTATTTCATCAGTGTTTTTAAATGGTGAGGATTATTTGCGTGGCTGTGCAGCAGTGCTGATTTTACTTCTCTCTGTATATACTATACGGAGAGAAGTGACAGATTATAGCTTTGTTTTCACTAGTGAAGTAAAGACAATGTCTGTTGCACCTGAATGCTGTAATGCTGTATTTCTCAAGTTAATTCACAGCAAAACACTCTGCTAAGTTTACAAAACAAGTGTACAAGCCTTTTGTCCTAGGTTAGTGACTCTGTTAAAGATGATGACAAGCTTCTAAATGGGTAGAACTCCTCCTAGGTTGCTAATTTTTAAAGATCATAGATTTGAAACTGGTACGGTGATACATTTGAGCTGGAGAGAAAAAGAAATCAGTAAAGTCTTCAAAATTCTTAAGTCTATTGGGTTGGAATATATTAGGCTACAAAATTTTAACTTCAAAATCCTTCACTTCTGCAACAAACCAAGTCTGGTGGTTGGACATAGGCATTGCTGAGTTAACCTCATCTGTCTACCTCTTCCCTATACGCGCCTCATAAAATGAACTGCATTTGATAAGAAAACATATCATTTGAGCACAGGTTTTTCATATTCTTTTACAAAGTCTTTTTTTTAATCACAGAACTGTATTTTTCAAGTCTTAATATTGGCTTCAAGACACATAGTTTGCTGATCAGTCAGGGAGAGCTGATATAACAGCTTTCAGTCATGTGGAGTCCTTACTTGGAAAGAGTCTTCAGCACCAAACGTTTTGAAAATGCCTGTCTTTCAGTCAGCTGTGGATGTTTGTGCTGGTGTTGGTTTTGATTGGCTTTTCCCTTGGCATGAGTGCTATCCCAGTGTTTCCAGAGATCCTGCAATGTGCATAGTAAGTAACTCAGTCCAAACCTTCTTTCATGTTACTGACAGTAGGAAACTGCAACTGTTTTTCAGGGGTGAATATGAAATGTAACCTTTTTGCCCCTTTTTGAGACAAAGGCAGATAGTTACACTTAAATGCTTCCACTACTCTGTTGTCTTAGTTTTTTCTGACTGAGCACCCCAGTCATTATCCTCCGAGTATAACTTTGTAAATGTGTACCTCAGTAATGATCTAGAAGGGTCTTTCCTTCTGAAAAGCCACCTGTCACGCTTTCACACTTGCCATATGAAACATGGGGAATTAGTGCAGTGGTGTGATCTTACTTGGGAGAAATCAGACATGAGGAGTAGCACTGCAATTCTCCAGAGAGAGAGACAGCAGAAAAGAAAGTACTGGGTAAACAGACATTCTACTGTGCACTTTTGTTTTTTAATTATTTATGTGGTGTCCAAATTAAAAGGAGGGGGAAAAGTCCATAGGGAGACTGAGACACATGTACTGTGTCACATGTATTGTACTACTCTTAACTGGCCTGTCTTTCTGCAGTGAGAATGGATTTGAAGAAGGTCTGAGTCTGCTGGGACTGGTGTCTGGGCTCTTCAATGCTATGTGGTCCCTTGGGTAGGTGTACCCCTTTTTGTAAGCTATCAGAGTTCAGCTGTTCTACACTATTGCCACATGGAAACCTGGCTGCACTACAACCAGATGTCTTGCATTGCAGTCACTGTGTTGACCTTGATTCAAAAGTTTCTTGCTTGATAGGTGCCTGGTAGACATGTTAAAATAAAGCTTTTTACCCAAAAAAAGGTAAAACTTTGGTTTTGACAATGCTCTCTGAACTTGTCTTCCTTGAAACATACTGTTCTGCATATCAAAAAATTGCAGTGATAAGTGGATGTTTGCTCGCACTTCTGGGTAGTCATTTTTCTAGTCACTAAAATATCTACTGCTCAGTACAGAGAGATGTGGACTTTAGTTTTTTACAAAGCTAAGTCCACCCACATGGAGTGAGCTAAGTGTCTACTCCTGACAAATTCTGTTTTTCTTTTTCCATTTTCCACATTTCCTCCTTTTGTCTGGGATAGCTTAGGGTAGAATCTCCTCTTCTTTTTCAGCCACAGCAATTATTTAATTTCTCTGTTTGCATAGCTTAGCAGAGTGTGTCTGTTTATTACTCAGGGTCATCATTGCAGAAATAAGTGAAAGGTGCTACTGGCTGAGTGACCCTTCAGAGCCGTCAGTCAGTGGGAAGTGACAGAGTGCCCCTATTGACGGCTACTTACAGGATCTTTTAATCTGTCCTTTTAGTCCTCTGTGGCTGCCTTATGTTTCAGTGGCACAAATTTGCACCATTTCTTTTCCAAGCTCCAGCTGTGTAGCTGTCCTGTTTATTTGTATAGGGTTCAGTACAGACATAGGTAGTACAAAGTTAGCGAACCCCAGGTTTATGCTGCTATCAAGCCTGGTTTTATTATGTAACTTGCTCCCAGGAAGTCTCTCTAGTTTTACACAGTTTTGTCCCTTTCTGTTGTGAGAGACCATATCATGTAAGAGCTCTCATAAAGAGATGGCAGCTGCATAACCTTTATAACCTCCATTTTTAGGCAGGCATAAAGGTGCAGGGCAGTTACACACAGCTCAACCTTGCAGGGACCGTGTGTGTTACTATGTGCGTCCCCAGCTGCCTACATTCATCAGTCCTTTGTCTTGAAGTTTGGAAACTTTGTGTTTTGAGGGATGAGACTTTGAATTTCTCTTACGATAGAATTGACCAGTGTAGATGTTTTCTTAGAGCATCGTCTTTAACGGGGTCACTCTACTGAAAAAGGCTGCATTCTGCTTTCTGATGTGGATCCTATTTCCACATGAGGAGGTAATTAGACAGATTTATTGGGGCCATGACAAATAACAAGTTCATACTTATTGTGGATTTTAGGGAAGTTAGGTCTGTGGAAGAAAATCTCTTTGTTGTTAAAGGTGAGAGTATGTGAAGGAAGGCCACAAAACCCAATAAATCAGTTTTCTGAGAATATGTTATCCTTTTTGTTTGATATGCCAATACCTGATTTTGATTTGATACAGGTCATTTGTAGGTCCAATTCTGGGAGGATTTCTAAATGAAAAGCTGGGTTTTGAATGGGCTGCAGCCATCCAAGGAGGATGGCCACTGTTAAGTGTAAGTAACTACACATTTTTATTATATTTATTGCTGTTACGAGCTATTGCATAAGGTTGTTATAAGTACTACAGTTGTAACTGGCTGTTTCCCTAAAGGGTCTTGCAACTGGAATATTTTTTATCATTGAGGCATCAAGGAAAAGGTATGCTGAGATATTTATTCTTTATTTTGCTTGCAGTCATATAAAGCAAACCTTTGAAATCTGTGCTTGCATTTTTTCCTCACTACCAACCTAATAACAAATGATAAGATGTGCAATAAAAATACTGCTTAAATAATTTGTCCATAAGGTTTCCTAATCCCTACTGACCTAAATGGACAACTAAACCAGGCAATGCCTATTCCATACAAGCAGCAGTACTGTGGCATTAATGAGCAAGCCTTACTGATGGTTCCTCCAGGAGGGTGTTTGTGAGCTGGAATTGGTTGGATGGTCTCTCTCTCATGTGCAGAGAGCAGTGGTCAATGGTTCAATGTCCAGATGCAGACCAGTGACAAGTGATGTCCCTCAGGGTTCTGCCCTGGGGTCAGTACTGTGCAGTATCCTCACCAACAACATAGACAGTAGATCAAGTGCACCTTAGCGAATTTCAGATGACTCCAAGCTGAGTGGTGTGGCTGACATACCTGAAGGATGGGATGTCATTCAGAGGGACTTGGACAATCATGAGGGTGAGTTTTCCCCTCTGTACAACTTTTGTGAGACCCCACCTGGAGTACTGCATCCAGCTCTGCAGCCCTCAGCGCGGGAAAGATGTGGGCTTGTTGGAGCAGGTCTGGAGGAGAACCACAAAAATGATCAAAGGGATGGAACATCTCATCTATGAGGAAAGGCTGAGAGAGTTGGAGTTATTCAGCCTGCAAAAGAGAAGGCTCAGGGGAGAACTGTAGTTTTCCATACTTAAAGGGGGCTTACAAGAAAAATGGGGGCAAAGGTTTTAATAAGACCTGTAGCAATAGGAGAAGACATAATTGTTTTAAACTAAAAGAAGGTAGATTCAGACTAGATATAAGAAAAAAAAAATTGCTATGAGGGTTGTGAAACACTGGACCAGGTTGCCCAGAGAGGTAGTGGATGCCTCATCCTGGAAATATTCAGGCCCAGATTGAACATGTCTCTGAGCAACTTGGTCTAGTTTAAGATGTTCCTATCCAAGGCAGGGTAGTTGGACTAGCTGACCTTTAAAGGTCTCTTTCAATCTGAACCCTTGTATGATCATGAGAATGAATAGTACATGGTTCTGTGCAGTACCAAATCCAGTGATCCATGTAGCTAGCTCTTTGCATGTAATGTGCTTTCTTCCTTATAATGTTGGTATCGCATAGAAGTATGTAGAGAATATCAAACCTGTGTCTTCTCTCCTGTTCTTTTCCTTATGCAAACAGTTCCAGTTCCAGCCTGCAAAATCCTCCTGGTGATAATGAAGAAAGGACTTATCTAATGGGCAATGAAACGTAACCAGATATGCTTTAAATTCTGTTTGCTATTGTGGTTTAACCTAATATTGGGGTGACTGGACTGAAAAGTGCTTCATTATTCTGGAGCTGGGACATGATCCCTTAGTGAAGAACCAGTTGTGGTTTAGTTGTAGAGGCATTACTGTTTTGTAACACTAAACACTGACTGCCTTTCTTTTGGAAGTTCTCCTAAGCGATGAGTAACTTTCAGCTGTCAGCCTGTTTAATTGTGTTCCACGTACAGTGGACCACTGTATGTGAAAAGATGTGTTTTCAAATGTCTGGTTTCTGTACTTGTGTGTGCTGTGCATTATTCTTGGGTAAAGCTACTATTTTGCTGCCATGATTTTCTGTACTTTTTTAAATGAAGTTCATTATCTTGTAATACTTTAACTGATAACATAAAATTTTGAAACAGAATTTGAAATTATAAAGGACTAAACATGATACTGTTTTCAATAAAGAAAGTTTTTTCCTAAGTTTTGTAAATTTTCTTAGACAACAAGAGTCTAAAGTACCTCTTGTGTACCAGCACTTGTGTTATCTTGAGAGTGCCTGAAAATGAGAGGCAAAATTAGTGAAAAGTTGCCATGTCTACACAGAAAAAACTGATCTTCAGTCTTGGAGGAGACTTGGCATCTTGTGTACACATGGGTATACATACACACACAGATAAATGTATGTTTGTATTATATATAAAGACTTAGCTTGGTGGTTGTGAGATTTATTTTGATAATAAATGCTAGCTGGAATGTTTGTACTAATTGCTTCTGCAACAGCAAATCTATCAAGAGTCTAGGGCTACTATGGGAAAAAAACCCCAACATTTTCTCACCTCTTCCAGATGTTCAGCTAAAGATACTCAAGGGGAACTGAGACAAGGGCACTCCTGACAAACTCACACTAGACTTCCTGACCTTGATTGTGGGAAAAGTATTTTAATTTGTCCTTGAGCCCATAACTGGCTTCTGGAAGGGGTTCTCTGTGGCACCCTTTTTCCCGTAAATAAGAAAGGTGGTCTGTCCTAGCAATTTCCAATCAGTTTCTCTTGTGAATAGTTCCTGGATTTTACATAAGAAATTATTCTTTCTCTGCCAGAGCTCTTTTGGACTAGCAAGAACAAGTGCTCTGGTAGCCAACTGAGCTGTGAAACTTCAGGGTACCAAAGGGCGGGCTTCCCCATGGAACATGTTCACAGCATCCTTTTCTTTTTGTATGAGGTGTTAGACTTTACTGACGCCAGGAAAGTACACTTCAGCTAATTAGGAAATGCTGACCATACCAATGCTGATGATGAGCCAGGTGAGCAGGAGGTGAGAGGACTAGAGTTGGATGCAAGGTGCACAAGATACAGATCTGTAGACATGAGACTTAATTAGCTCGTTTTGAGCAATGACTTGTTCACTTACCTGATGTGTGCTGTTAGGACTTGAGAGGGGCCAGGATTACCAGAAAGAGCACAAATGTTGTTGAAATTAATGAGCTGTCCTGCAATGTGTGAACTTCACCAGACCACCAGTAGAAACCAGACAGGCTTAACCAACCTCTCTAACAGAGCAGTGGGATCTTCTGTGGGAATCTAAGGCACACCCTGGCTAGTGCTGAGCTTGTCTCATACAGTGACAGGTCTAAATGCCCACCTGCCACTACTGACACAGCTGTAGAAGCAATTGGCTGGACCAGGGCAGTGCTGAGCAGGAGCCCTTGTGGCAGCACTGAGCTCGGGATCATCTGCCTGCCTGCTTCCCACAGCCATGCCTGCACCCTTAGGTTTGGGCAGTGCTGGTCTCTGCTGAGATTTTCCAAACTTGTTTTGCTGCTGTAACCCAGGCTTGCCTTGAGCTGTGTTACTACAGCAATGCCATGCCTGGCTCATGGCAGGTGATGCATTTCTTTGGCTGCAGCACAGTGGTGACTTCCCTGCCATAGTGTAAGGCGGAATTGCTCAATGCTCACTGCTCTCTTGCCTTTGATATTGTGAAACTTTCCAGGCAGGGTGATTGCATCTCCAGGTGTCAACTTTCAGCCACCCTGGGGGATTCCCAGGTTTTGTGCAAGACCTGCTTTCCTCTTTTTAAAGCCCTCTGCCTTTGCCTGCCTGTGGCCTCCTCTTGGGTGACTTCCAGGCTCCACACATGGAGCTTCCTAAAGCTTGTGCCTTTGCTGTGCTTTTGGTGCTGTGTACTCTGGGGGCCTGTGCCCTGGACACCTATGTCGCAGCTGTCTATGAGCACAATGTGGTCTTGTCAGAGGACACTGAAGTGCCAGTTTCTCCTGAGGAGGCCTGGATGCTGATGGAGAAAAATATTGCAATTTTGGAAGCAGCCATCAAGGAAGCAGCCAGACAGGTATTGTGAGCTCATTAGAGACATTTGTTTGAGTAAACACTGACAATTTTTTATTGTATTGATGGTGTTTGTATGTTGGTACCAGGGTGCCCATATCATTGTTACTCCTGAAGATGGCATTTACGGATGGGCCTTCACAAGGGAAACAATATACCCTTATCTTGAGGATATCCCAGACCCACAGGTGGACTGGATTCCATGTGCTGATCCTGGGAGGTATCATCCCTGTTATTCATGGGGGAGCAGTCTGAAGGCAAAGACAGCTAGGAGTGGTTGTTGATAGTTTTAAATGTCTTGGAACAAGTTCTGTGAAATGACGCCAAGTTAAGGCATCATGTCGTTGTTATAAATAGCTTCAGACAACTTTTTAAATAATTTTTCTCTGTCATTTTCTCTCACTGTAATTCTTTCTATTTTAGTTAGTATACCAGGAAGGTTGAGGTTTATTTAATAGAAAAACAAATACATAGAACATACATTTCAAGTAGGTATTCTATGCATGTTGTAGAAGATGTTTAAGATGCAGAATTATTAGGAATATCTGTGTATAAAATAACAGCTACTACTGAAAGAATGTACTACTCAATTTAAAACTTGCATTTTTAAATCATGAAATGGTAGCCTTTTTATTCTGTTATTTTCCTTAATAAATTGCACCATTTTTTGAAGCTGCAGTAGACAGGTAACAAAGCACACCATAGAAGAAATAAATCCTAAGCTACCTCAGCACATCAGCCACATGGAGAGCTGGAGCAGAGTGGCTGAGATTAGCGCAAGTGTGGGTGTAACTTCGGTGCTGTGCCACATGCCAGCAGCAGAACAGACTTGAAGATGCAAAGATTTGCTTTCTCTGCGAGGAAGCCCCTGAGTTCCTCAGTTAATGTGAGGTGGTGGGAGCATTTCAGCTGCTAAGCTCTGAAGCACTAATCTGCTGTCTTCTGTCAAGTAACAGAAAACAGCAATCTCCTTTTAGATATGACTAACTTAGATCTATCAGTCTGGTGATCTGTAGTCTTAACATTGGAATTTTTTTGGATTGAATGGTTTTGATGCTTTACTTCTTTCTTTCTTCCCTGCTGATTAGATTTTCTCCCTCACCTGTGCTTGAAAGACTGAGCTGTCTGGCGAGGAATAATTCTATCTATGTGGTTGCAAATATGGGAGACAAGAAACCATGTAATTCCAGTGACCCGAGGTGCCCAAGTGATGGCCACTATCAGTACAATACCAACGTAGTCTTTGACTCAGAAGGGAAACTGGTGGCTCGTTATCACAAGGTGAGAGAATTTTACAATGTTCAGTAAGTACATGGTTTTCAGGAGATTAAAGATGTGAAACAGAAGCTGCTTCCTGGGCTTAAATTATTTCTACAGTCATAACAGACCAAGTGTCAGAGGGCAGGTGGAAGCCACTGTCATTATTCCGAATTTAAAAGCAAGTAATTAAATGAGAAGTAAAGCTCAATAAACCCTCTATTTTTACTGCATCTCAATAGGAAGTGACACATAAGATATTTAAACATTAACATCCTAACTAAATACAAATCCCCTTTACTGGTATAAATCAGAAGCAACAGATATTTGTGGCTGACTTCTCTTGCAGTGGTGTGAGTTGTCCTTTTTTAAATTAACATATAGCGCGTTCACAAAACATATTTTCCGTTACTTGTATTTATGTGAATGATTCAATGTTCATTTAACTTGAATGGTTTAATTTATTTTCTAATATTCTATTTTCTCCACTCTTTTTTTTTCTTTTCCATGAGCAGTACAACCTTTTTGTGACAGAGAAACAGTTTAATTACCCCAAGGATCCAGGATTTGTGACTTTCAATACATCCTTTGGCTACTTTGGCATTTGCACTTGCGCAGACATACTCTACCATGACCCAGCTGTGGTCTTGGCAAGCAGATTTCAGGTTGACACCATTCTGTTCCCAACTGCTTGGGTGAACACCCTTCCACTGTTGTCAGCAGTCCAGTTTCACTCAGCCTGGGCCATGGGAATGGGCGTCAACTTCCTCTCAGCAAATACACGCAACTCCACTTTAGATATGACAGGTAACATGGAAGTGTTGTAATTGATCCTCGTTCTCATGGGCAACATTTGTATCTGTGTACTGCAGTTGACATGAGTGGAAATTCCCATCAGCTTTAAGCATGCATACTCATGTCAACAGGATTAGGACAAGAGAACTTGTAAAGTTCTTGATATAAAGGAAATTAAAATGTGCTATGTAAGTACTTGGAAATGCTTAAGTTGACTACAACAGCTCTAGTCATTTGTTAAGTAATCAGTCCTGGGAGTTTATGAGCGTTGTTTTTATCTTCTGACCTTGGTGTTTATGGATGTTTTGGCCACGTGAAGACCCAAACTTCGCTTTCTCCACTAGATGGAACCCTAACTCTGAGAAATGTTCTTGTGAACTCTGCAAATAGTACTCCTGGGCAGGAGACCTTGTGTCACGTTTTCTTTGCAGGCTTTGTTTCCCTGTATATTTTTCCTGAGCAGAGACTAGAAGTCAGGCACAAATTTTGTATGCATGTGTTTGCAGAATTGAGAGAAACTTGCTACTACAATGTAGCTCTAAACTTTGCCATCCAAACAAAAGCATATGTGGCTGTTCCTTTAGTTCTCAGTTGTTGATGACTGTGTCATACAACTCATATTCTTTATGAATAGGTTTTACTCTGGGCTTTAAAGATTTCTCTATTTATGTAAAGCACTTGTATAAAGATGTGAATTTTGGTAATATCTTTTCCTTATAGAACTTTTTGATTTGACCATGTTACCACCCGTTTTAATCAGAATTACTGATTTCTAATGCAGTTAAACTCAAGGAAGAATGCAAAACTTCAGCCACTTAAATCATATATAATCAGGACACTAATCTTGTCACTTACAATGCATGAAACACCAGGGTTTGGTCTACTTTCCATTGATGACAAAAAGTTATTGGGTTAAGACTGTAGTCTATGAAGGCTCTGTTTCAAAACAGTCTGGTAAATGTTAGAATTAAATTTTGCACATATATAATTAATGACTACTGCTTACTTGTCCCATTTATTTGCTTTCAGATTAGAAACTTTCTGGTGTTATGTGTTTGCAGGGAGTGGTATTTATGCCCCAGATGGTCCAAGAGCATATTACTACAATACTGAAATGGATAGTGGTCACCTTTTGGTGACAGAACTGAGTTCACACCCACGTCTCTCTCCTGACTATCCTGCTGCCATTAACTGGACACTGTATGCCAGCCAGATCAAACAACTTCCATCAAACAAACACTCTTTCAGTGGGGTCATTTACCATGATCTCTTCTCCTTCACGGAACTCACTGAATCCGAGGGAAGTCACGCCATTTGCCAACAGAACCTCTGCTGCCATCTGAGTTACAAGATGGTAGAGAAATAGCAAGATGAAATTTACGTCCTGGGTGCCTTTGATGGGCTACATGTTGTTGAAGGAGAGTATTATTTACAGGTGAGAGTTTTTTGCTCTTATTTGCTCTTATTTGAAGAGTGGGAAGGCTGCAAGACAAGGCATGTTTAGGCCCCCTTAAAAAACATTTGTTTTCTTCATGATGCATTTCAACTTCATTAGGGGTGGTAATCTGCTTTTCTGTATTATAAATAATGGAAGTGTAGACCCTGGGTTGACCCTATGCTGTAACACTCTAGAAGGTGAGGTCACCCAGCAGTTTTGGCAAGGACAAGATAGGTATGTATGCTTCTCTGTGCTAATTGTAATTTCTGCAACACATTTTACAGAAGTTGCTCTTCAGGTTTTGCAGGCTGTAGGTTTGGCAGGATTTATTGCTGAGGGAAGACCTTATCACTCCCTGCAACTACCTGAAAGGAGGTTGTGGCAAGGTGGAGGTCAGGTCAGTCCCTTCTCCCAAGTGATAGGACATGAGGAAGTGGCCTCAAGTTGTGGCAGGGGAGGTTTAGATTGGTTACTACTAAAAATATTTTCACTGAAAGGATTGTCAAGCACTGGAACAGGCTGCCCTGGGCAGTGGCTAAGGTACCATTCCTGAAGTATTTAAAGAATGTGTAGATGTGGTGCTTAGGGACGTGGTTTAGTGGTGGGTTTGGCAGTGCTGCATAATGGTTTAACTTGAAGATCTTAAAGGTCTTTTCTAAATTAAATGATTTTATGATTCTGAGGAAGTTACTGTATATGTGTATGAAAAGGAGAGAAGAACATACAGCTCTCCCTGTCTTCATAGGTATGCTGTTGCTACAAGAGCGCTGTTTTCTGCTCAATGGTTTGTACCATTGTGCTGATGTGATTATCAACCATGTGGTTGTCTAACAAAATTAAGAAACTAGATATGGATATACCATTTGTATTCACTTGGCTTGTCAGCATATTGATTCTTCAAAATGTTGCCATTAAGCTTCTTTTTAGTGTGCTATAAATCTTTTCTATACACATAGAAATATATAGAGAACTATATAGAGTATAATAGATAAATGCACAGATGTATTGGAGCATTTTGTCATCATGACAGCTTTTCCTGCTATCAAATCCAGCTCTTGGTTGCTGAAAGCTTAGTGGTGTTTTGCCTTTCTGTCTCCTCCTCCCCACAGATCTGCACGCTGCTCAAATGCCCGAGCACAAACCTGAGCATGTGTGGGCAGCCCACGGAGATGGCTCAGACCAAGTTTGAGATGTTCTCCCTCAGTGGCACGTTTGGCACCAGCTACGTCTTCCCAGAAGTGTTGTACAGCGGGGTGCAGCTGGCCCCTGGGGAGTTTGAGGTAATGGGATACCCTTGTGATTTGTCAGATGTAAATGGTCAAAAAAGCCACTACAAGACACAGGAGCAACTTAATTGTTATCAGTGTCGTCTGTCCTCTACCTTGAGCTCAAGGCAGCTTTATTTCTGCCTAATTTTCCTGGTTGTATTCATACAGCAAGTCCATCTTGCCGATTCTCTTCTTCTCTGTTCCCCCAAATCCTCTGGAACAAGATCTCCCTTCAGACAGAAATGTAGTTTTTCTCAACTGGTAGTTCCAGTTGAGATTGGAGCTCTCTCAACTAGATCAACATTAATGAATATATTATTTTGTGTTTGCCCTACAATAGTACTGCTTTGATGATGCTCCTGCTTATTTTACTTTTTCATAACCAGGTGCTAACTGATGGACGTCTGATAAGTCGGAATACTACATCAAAGCCAGTTCTGAGTGTAACACTCTTTGGGAGGTGGTATGAAAAAGACCCTCCACACACAGATCAAACTTCACCATAATTTCACTGCAGATCCTATAAGATTTCATCTTCTTTTTTCTGTAATGCTACTTAATCACAAATAATCATAATGTTAATAATGGTAATTAATACTAATGTTCATAATTATAAGGGCATTCTATTTCTCAGATTGCCATATCTAACAGCATAGTCACTGCACATTGATTTATTGACTTGATTTTGCAGCAAAAATAAATACTCTGCTGGACTGTTGTGTGTGTGGTTTTATATGATAGCTTTGGTTGACATAGGCTTGGCCTTAAGACTGGGAACAATAAAAATAAATTCCTCTGACTTTAGTGGTGTAGGATTCAGGAACATAGCAGTGGGTTATGTCCCAATAAAAACCACTTCTTAATTATTTGAAATTTTTGGTTGAGCATTAGAAGCCATTTCCACAGCACTGTTCCCACCCCATTTCTGAACACACACTTTTCTAACCTAGAGATTTACAGACCCTTTGAAGATTCTTATTTCCTTCAAAAAAGAAAAGAAGCCTCAAAACTCTGTTCCTTCAAAAAACAGTTATTCAGCTTGGAATACTGTAATGTGTTATCATACCATGCCCTAACTCACAGTTGGAGGAGCCTACTTTAATCTTTCTGGTCACATTTTTAGGGTGTGGAAAATTTCCCTACTACAGAACTGTTGATAACTGTTTATATCAAAAATGCTCAAAGTAAGCAATTTTTCAGGAGCATGTCTGTCTTCTGATTGAATGGTTGCTCATACTAGTGTGAGGGAGAGTCAGGACTGTGCCAGGAGGCACATGTGCAGATGTGGGTCCTGCAGACTGTACTTCTTAGGCAAGTGGACTGGGTTACTTTGTGTGTCACAGCAAAGATTTCTATGTGTGGCTAATTCTGTTGTTTATTCTGCAGGTTTGTTTTGAATTAAAAACGTTGTTTCCATTTAATCTGACCAACATCATAAAAAAAGTAGACTTGTAGAAGGCAAAATACATTGTTTGTTCTTAACAAAGGGAATGTTTTAAAAACAAGATTGTAGTCTGTGAAAGTATCAAACTGAATGCCTCTACAATTCATATAGTATACGTAATGGGAAACATTCTACTGTTTGCGGAGGAAAAAGATTGTACCTTTAAATTTATATCTGTGCCCTAGGAAAAGGTGTCCTGTTACAGCATAAGTTACGGAACTATGTGCTGGTGCCAGAAGTGAGCGGCTTCTGACTTCCTGACTCCTGCTCACATGTACTCAGTGCTCAGCAGGGATTGCGTGGCTGCTGGAGTGACCTTTCACACAGCCTTCCACGGCAAAGTTAACCCTTGGAATGCGCAGTAGTCTTCCACACGCTCTCCCTAAGCACAAGACAAGAAACAGGACCACAGTCTGACGACAGATGCCCTCTACAGCTCAGCTGATTCAGCACCAACTTGTACCCTGTTTCACAAAGTAAGTTCTCAGGTAACCCTCACTGTCAGGCAGTAGCAGAGATGGGGGCGGGTGCAGTACAGGGGTGGAAAGGGTGGACAGGGAGGACAGGGGTGTGGAAAGTAGGCAGACCTCTAGATAAGTTTCCCCTTACGTTGTCCACAGCCACGGATAGCCGGGACCACTGTAGTTTTGTTGTTTATTCAGTGGACCAGTTTGTTTAACTGGTGTTAGTTCCTTGTTCTTGGGCGAGGAGGCAGCGATGCCTGCTGGTGCAGAGGCAAACAGCGATAGCTCCACCCCACCTTGTCTGGCAGCTGGATTGACCTTTGCAGGCCATTCCCCTAGCACCGCACTTGTAAATTTTTCTGCTCAGCTCTGCCAGGGTAGTCACCTTTCTGGCTAATGTCCTTGCTATTGCTAAACAAAGGGGAATTTGTTACTTCCTCCTTCAAACTGATGTCTGATTGTGGTTAATGTGACTCAACCTATATTTCATTTGGTAAAAACAATCAGGGCAGAGAAGGAGGAAGGCTTCCAAGCTACATTATTTCAAGTACTACTGAAAGCTCTACTGCAGCTTTTAAAAGGCTTGTATTTAAAGCTACTGAATGAGCATGCCCTATCTAGTAATGTCTATACAGAAGGAACTTAGGGATGAATATCACCAGATAAAAATCAATGTTCCTAATGACTGAAACCCTCAGTAAGCACTACTCTTGCAGAGAACTCTGTCGTATCTGCATGCATCCGCAGGTCTGTCTTTTCTGAACCAGCTTTACAGTGATAGTCTGCTGTAGCTGAAAGCAGACACCCTGTTCTGCATACCACTGTTCAGATAGCGTTTCTCAAATGAGAATACTGCAAATACTAGAAAATAAAAAAAAATATGGAAAATATCATAGCAACAAAAGGATTTGAAATGAATTGAAGATTAAAAGTGAAGGCCTCTCAATACACAGCATGTTCCTGGGGACAGGAAGGGTACGCAGAGGAGCATGCTTGCTATTGCACCAGGTGAAATAGCCTGCTTCAGGCTAGTGAGAGCCAGGCAATGAAGTACTTACATGCCTTATTTCAGAAGGAAAATTCTGTCCAGATTCATATTTTCTGATGGAAGGCTGTTGGAAAGTGATGCACAGCTCAACAGAAATGGCTGGGATAAACTCAACTTCTGTTGCTGGCATGTTAAGTGTATGACATATAGGTACAGTGAGATGCTAATGCCCTTTTCTTTAGTCTAAAGAAACTCAGAAGCAAGCTACACATACTGACACATAGCACAGGAATTGAGGAATATGAAGATAATATAATAAATTAGTTTTTAAGACCCTGAGTTTTGCCACTCAAAAATTAGCAGAACACTAGCTCCACAGGTCATGTATCTTCTGGATATCAGAGTTGAGTCCACAGAGATACAAAATGTCTCTTGTAATCAGTGACAGAGAAAAGTGTAACAACAAAAATGGGACTGTTCTTTCAGGACGTGTTTTTAATGGCTTATTTTTTTTATTGGCACAATTAGTCTTGACATTGCCAAGCATTTTATTTTTGTTCAGTTGTGACATCCTTACTGTGTACTGTTACACTTTCCTGTATGTCACGCTTGTTTCCAAGATAATGCTTTAACAGACCTGCAGTGCATTCCTCCTTCTTTCAAAGTTAAACTTTAACCTACTTCTCTTTTCTATGCATGCTCTTTTTGCACTGTTTGTGCAGAGCACTCTAGGAGCTGGGAGGCTCCAGCCATGCTCCCTTCCCAGGCTCTCCTGCCCGCTGCAGTGTTTGCACTCGCAGCCCTTCAGGCCCTTGCCTCCGACACCTTCATCGCAGCCGTCTATGAGCACGCCGTCATCCTGCCCTATCCCACCCAGGAGCCCGTTTCTCCCAGAGATGCTTTGGACCTGATGAACAAAAACATGGATGTCTTGGAAGGGGCCATCAAGGAAGCCGCCCAGCAGGTACGAGGGCCATCATGAGGGTTTTCCATCAGTGTTTTCTGCTCCTGCTGAGCGTCCTGGTTGTGTGTTGATGGGTGGCCTTTAAACAGAGCCTGTTGTGACAGGGTGCCCATATCATTGTGACTCCTGAAGACGGCATCTATGGCTGGCGATTCACAAGAGAATCCATCTACCCCTACCTGGAGGATATCCCTGATCCAGTGGTGAATTGGATTCCCTGCACAGACCCCTCAAGGTGATTCCTTCTGCAGTGGTTTATGCAGTTTCAACCTATTGTCTCATGGAGTAATGAGCAGCTCACGCTAAATGACTAAGAGCTACTAGTGCCTCTGACATAAGTTTTAATTAAACTTGAGTATGAAGATAGTTACGTGGTTAAATATATAATATGTCCATGACTAATTGATGAGGGAAACATTAAGAATCTTTTTTTTATTAGACACTTTAAGGAGAAATTCAAACAACATACAAATTTGGGTTACTAAACGTCAAGGAAATGTCTTTTTTTCCATTTGGAAAAATTTTGTTGCCAGAATATTCTGCTTCCCATTTTGCTTTCAATTTTTTCACACTAGTTTGAATAGAAATTGCTGTAAATTATTAACACTAGTATTTCTTTGGTTTTTTGGTATGTTTGTCTTTTACAAATGCCATATTGAAGCATGAACACACATACTATTTGTGTGGACAGCCAAGAACTAGTTCCTGAGCAGCTAATAAGAGGTGATGAGGTCAGTAGTTAAAGTCCAAACTTCTAAATGATAGAAACCTTTAATCTTGGTTTTCCACAGTTAAGGTAAGATAACGTCAGAATTGCTAGAGTCTGTGTGCTGTAGAATATGATCTATCATTCATGCAGCATATCCCAGCACCAACAAACTAACCTAAAGCTGAGCACCGAACTTTAGACTCTTACAGCAGGCAATAAGGGTTCAGCCATGGAATTACAACCGTGGTCTGCCCTTTTCACCACAGCTTTCTGCACCCGCTTGATGAGAAGGAGCTTAGAGTATGCTATTATATCTGTGAGGATATAATAACTCAATGCTTCCAAGAGGAAGCATGTCACAAGTCACAATGTAGTAGTAGTGCAGGATGTACAACTTTTTGCTGAGAAGTAAGTAGCTGAAACATACAGTCTTTCATCGAAGGTGGAGTGTGGAGTGGCAGTGTGTCTAACAGTTCTTCATTCTAGTGCATCACAGTTTTCACAGAGGTGATCTGTGTGTCTCCTCACTGTTCTACATCAGGGGTTTCACTAGCAGCTTGTGGGAATGTAAGACTTGCCATCAGTGTCTGGCATGCCTCATTCCTTAGTGATGTACGTGTATCTTGCATGGTGGTTCCTCCTTTTGTGGCCCACCACACCTTACAAAGCCATATGCATTGCCACATTACAGAGGGGGATGGCTGCTCTCTTCATGGCCTGGAATGGGTGCTTCAGAGGTGCTGCCAGTTTCTAGCACATGGCCTGCCACATCCTGAAATTAATAGCCCACTGCTCTTCATGCCATGGCTACAGGTCTGTGTGCTCCTCTCCATGGGAGGAAATGAACTGAGGAATTGCCTTGATCATATCATCTGCACTATTCCACAGTTCAACTCTTCTTAGTGTGTTAAGGACCCAGAGCTGTAGAGTCCTCAGGTGTCGGTATGCCTGATGCTAACACACTTGCTCGTATGACACCAAATTAGTGTCTTGCTCTGCCCAGAGATTTCTCTCCTGCTCTTTCCCAGCCCAAGGATTATCTGTTTATAGCAGAGCAAGTTCCAGGTGCAAGCATGTGTCTACAGAGGCCAATGGGAGGTCTCCAGGAGCTACCCCAAGGTGCAGGAAGCAATCTGAGGAACCACTGCAGCAATGCTGTGTATCTGCCTACCCTGTCATGGCTGCGGGGTGAGAGGTGCTGCTGGTGTGACCTCAAGCGCTCTGGAAATGGACACCACTGACAGCACAGGTTTTGTTAATTTTTTTTTCTCCTTCCCTAAAATACATTAGATTTGGTCCAGCACCAGTGCAGAAACGACTCAGCTGCATGGCCAGAAATAACTCCATCTATGTGGTTGCAAATATTGGGGACAAGAAACCGTGTGACTCCAGTGACCCTGACTGCCCCAGTGACGGTCGCTACCAGTACAACACAGATGTCGTTTTTGACCCAGATGGAAAACTGGTGGCTCGTTACCACAAGGTAAAGTGGCTTTGGAGAGGCAGGAACTAATTTTCCACTACTTCCAAAATGCTTCAGTTTGGGAAAATAATTAGATGCCAGTCATCGACCCCTGGCAGAGTTTTTCTTCTCTTTATAATTTAAAATAATATCTCTCTTGCTAGGAAGTATTGATGCCAAATTTGCACTTGCTGTCATGTTTCTCAAAACAGACTGGAATGAAAAATGATTGCTGTGGTGCAATTTAGTGGCATATGGTAGTAGCTGACTTCCTCAGTTCATTAACGCACTACTACTGGAAATTCTGCTGCTTGAGCAGCTTCAGTTTTCAGTGCCAGCTTTTCACCAGACTACCCCTTCATGTTCCAGGATTTGAAAATGTTCATCCATATTTCATCATAGATGAGTAATCTGATTTCAGAGAGGCAGGACCTTTATTCCTGAATCAGTTTTGGCACAGTTTTTGCACAAGGGAAATCATTTGGACAAAACAAAGGACCTAAGATGGGTGTAGAAAGACATAAGGACATTGAAACATTTGCACCCAGTGAAAGTTCTTCTTTCACTATTATATGCCTACCTGCAAGTTTCATCGAAGCTGTTTATGGGTCGTGTGCCAGATACGCCAATATGGCTAGAGTGAAGTCAGTTTATTTAATGCACTTTGGGCCCAGTATCTCATCTGGTTGTTCAGAGACTATGCCAGAATATCTATTTGTGAGCAAACTGAATGAGTGAAACACTGATAATACAAATTTGTCCCCCACGTGCCAGCCAGGCATGGCCCAGGTGCTGAATTACAAGTTAAGTAAACTTGAACCTCTTTTCTGGCTTGGTGTCCATGTTTAGTTCCAGACCACCTGGGCATTAATAAAGGACTCTTAATACACATGTATGTGACGGAAGAAGGAAAATGTTGGAAAGCTGAGAATGTCACAAATTTCTATTCTTCTGTTGGCTGAGATCATCTGCTTTTCCCCCATCAGCACAGCCGTTGTTTTTTTCTCTACTCTGCAGTGTCCCCAGTACTGTCTTGTGCTTCATGCTGGTACTCTGTACTTCCAGTGCTTCTGGGCATCTCCACACCAAGGTCACCAACTCTGTCTCTTGGCACCAGATCCTCCATGCTTCTCTTACATTACTAATTCTCTTCTGGTTGCATTTGGGTCACCAGAAATATAAACTAGGTGGGGGGAGTGGAGAGATTATTCTTACGCAGATGACACCAAGACCTGAAGACAGTCAGCTGCTTTCTTAGCTAGATGCCAGGGCAATATCTAATACGTGTTCCACCTTTTGGGTACTATGATCATACAATTTTAGCCTAATTTTCTACCTGTGAGGGCCTTCCAACACAGGTCAAAATTTTTCTCTAGTCATTCTGAACAGCTTTAGGGAATGACTCCAGGATATTTCAGTAAATGCCTGTAACTGGTTTCTCTATTTTCCTTACCCTACAGTATAATCTCTTTATGTCAGAAAGTCAGTTTAATTACCCAAAAGAGCCAGAAGCTGTCACCTTTGAGACTCCTTTTGGGAAGTTTGGCATTTTCACTTGCTTCGACATCCTTTTCTATGAGCCTGCCGTGGTCCTGGTGAGCAAGATGCAGGTGGACACCGTGCTCTTCCCAACAGCTTGGATGAATGTCCTGCCCTTTCTGACTGCAATTGAGTTTCACTCTGCCTGGGCTATGGGCATGCGTGTCAACGTCTTAGCTGCCAATACTCACAACACCAGCATGGCAATGACAGGTAATTTAATTCCCACTCTGCCTAAAAATCTTTATAACCACAAATCTCTTTTTCCCTGTTCTACAAGGTGATTTTGCAGAGGAATATAATGTATTTATCTGGAAGGTGAAGAGCCTAGTCACCAAATTTTAAACCTTAATGGATCCCGTTCCTGTTGGTTTCATACAAGATACAGCAAAACTTGTAGTGTTCTCTTTGCCCTAGCTTCTTAGGATTATCCTTTCTTTCTTTTAGTGGCTCTAAACAAGTAGTAGGTTACTGCCCTTATACCCAAATAGAATTTTTGAGGCTTTTAAGGCTCTTTTTCTCTCCACTTCTATGATTGAATGCCTAACTGTAAATATACTCATAAACCATATACATGGCTACATTTATTCTGGCCAAATGAAAGACTTATTTGTAGCTGTATTTACATTGTTTTGGAAAACCATTGAAAACAAACTTTCAGGCCTGCTGCTAAGAAGTCTACATCTTCATTTTAGAGTGTAGCACTGATTTTTTAGAGCTCAGCTTATGGAATAGTGTATTTCAGTTAGACCAGTATCTTCACTGAGCTGTGAAACCACAGTATTGTCTTGGGACTTCTCATTTGAAATTACAGGCTTCTGCACTGATGGATATGCGAGACCTTTGATTCCCTCTGTTGCTTGGTACTGGTCAGATGTGAATTCCCCACATGGGGAGGAGTTCTCGGATGATTCTCAGATGGGGCTGAGCAACAGAACTCCTTCTGTTCATTAGGATAGGCCTGTGATGCTTTCCTGTGCTGTGTTTTGGATCGTCTCAATCAGTAGATTTCACATCAGTCAGCTAAGAATAAAGGAATTTTCAACTCTGTTGCATACTGGAGAAAAGAGAACTGAGGAGGCCATAAACATAATCATAACATAACATAACATAACATAACAAACCAACCATCCTCTGCCTTTGGCTACACTGAGCAGACTTCATCTAAGGGAATAAATTCTATTCTTTGCCATGAGCTCTGTGTACTGAGTTGCTAATGGTTGCCTTTAGTGAGACTAATATTGTAATGTGTAGAATAGTGGATGAGCTATCAGTAGAGACACTGAGAAGGACAACATGATTTTTTAAACTCTTCTTGGACTGACTATTGTGCTCTCCTTAGGAAGTGGCATTTATGCACCAGCTGGAGCCAGAACTTACTCCTACAACATGAAAACTGAAGATGGTCACCTCCTCATTGCTGAACTAGATGCACACCCTCGTCTTTCTCCTGCCTTCCCACCTGCTGTCAGCTGGAATTCATATGCTTTGAGTGTTGAAAGATTGTCACAGAATGACCATGAATTCACAGGAATCATCTTTCACGACAACTTTACTTTCACTGAGCTCACGAAGCCTGAGGGAAATCTCACTGTCTGCCAAAACGGCCTCTGCTGTCACTTGAGCTACAAGATGGCAGAGAAAAGAAATGATGAAGTTTATGTGCTGGGTGTTTTTGATGACCTTCATGTTATTGAAGGACAGTACTATCTGCAGGTAATTCTTTGGAGGGGGTTACTTACTTTTGGAAGTTTACTTACAGGGAGAAATCTTCAGCTCCGTGGTGAGAAAAGAGAAGACAATGACTCTATTCTATGCTGGAGTCCTAGTGTCCTACTTGTTAGCAATGGAAAGGAGTTGCTAAAACTTCCAAGCCTACCTACCTTCAAATCCAACAAATGCAGTGTAGAGCTCTCTAAACCTCTTCTAAATACCCAGAGTGCACTCACTATTTTTTTGGGTGTGCAATATTGGCTAAATTTAGGTTCTCTTCTGTAAATATCTGCAGTAAGTGTTCTGAATCTCCTCTGTATCACAGAATCACAGAATAGTTAGGGTTGAAAGGGACATCTGGAGATCACATAGTCCAACCCCCTGCCAAGGCAGGGTCACCTAGAGCAGATTACACAGAACCGTGTCTGGGTGGGTTTTGAGTGTCTCCAGAGAGGGAGACTCCATGACCTCCCTGGGCAGCCTATTCCAGTGCTCTGCCACCCTAAGAAAGTTCTTCCTCATGTTGAGGTGAAACTTGTGTTTTTATGGCCGTTGCTTCTCCTCCTGTCTCTGGGCACCCCTGAAAAGAGCCAGGCACCATCCTCTTGGTCCACACTTCTGAGATATTTGTATGTATTGATGAGATCCCCTCTCAGTCTTCTCTGGACTAAACAGGCCCTTCTCCCTCACTCTCTCCTCATAAGAGAGATGCTCCAGACTCCTCATCATCTTTGTGGCCTCCACAGGACCCTCTCCAGTAGCTTCTTGTCTTTCTTGTACTGAGGAGCCCAGAACTGGGCACAGTACTCCAGACGTGGTCTCACTGTATCTACGTCAAAGAGTTGCTGTTACAAATCAGCTGATCATAGCTATCTTTTTGACATGCTCTGATAAGTTGGAGCCACAGGGATGTTAATTTTATGTCATTATCCAAATCGTAGCAGTGAAGCTTACTTAAATGGCTTATGACTTTTAGTGAAAATATCCTCTCTGCCTCTCTTTTAATCAAATATTTGGGAAGACAGTGAGTTACATCCTGGTTGAATTTGCTTAAAGCCCTATTTGAAAACATTCTTTGCCATCATAATTAAATTATTTTGCCAGCAGGTTATACATTTTTTTTAGTTCTGTCTGTCAGCATGGCCTTTGAGTACCAGCTGGTACGGACTCCAGGATATGAGGGGAGGTCTTATCCACCAAACAGCTCATCTAATGCTTTTAGGGAAGGTAGCTTGAATAAATTCAGTTCTTGGTGAGCTTGCTTGTAAAATTTATTTCAGTGGTTGTGGAAGCTGCCAGATAGTCTCTGCCAGTACTGAAAGTTCTAGAGAAGACAGGAATTTCTACTCTTCCTTTTTCCCTCAGTATTTTTTCATTTCCTCAGAATATATTCCTTATTTCTCTGCATATTTTAATTTCAACACAAAACCATATTTGCTGATGAATAATACTTCTGATTTTTGCAAATATGCTTCTATCCCCCAATACCACACAAATAGAAAAACTCCATCACTGATAAGCAAAAACAGCCAACATCCTTCAAATTATTCCTGAATTATAGGAGTGCTAGCTCTATTTCATATTTCCTCATGAAGACCATAAACATTTATCAGCTGGATAATTAACTCTCAGGACAAAAGGGAAACAGCACTGTGATTTCTACTTTTCTCTATGTGTTGCAACTACTAACACAAAATTGCAACAAAAAATGCTAACTTCATCTTTGCCTATATTAATTAGGATTTGGATGGGGAACATCAAATTCAGACTTCCTGTAGACTACCAGGCCATCTAATGAAGTGTCATTAGCAACATGTACAAATATCAATAAGAGGATCTAGGTGTACACTTGTACAATGGACCTATGAGGAGGACTTTGTTTCATTTGCCTAAAATTTCCATTCACAAACGCATCTTACTGAGATGTGGGAAAGAAACCTTCAAATTAGACAACTGGCAATTGGAAGAATTAATGGAAGGGACAGGATTTGGCTTCAGAGATGAAATAAGGTGCTCTGGCTGCACTTAAATCAGAGACAATTTACTTATAAAATTATAAGACTAAGGCAATGCAAGTCTGGAATACTCCCAGTCAGATCAAGGGGTGAAAAAATAAACTACAACTAAAAAGGAGTTGCCCAAGGATTATGAAAAAGATCCTGTGATTCTCACCTGCTCTGACACACATTAGCTTTAATGACACAAGGCTTTCCTACCAGTGTTTCCGTCTTGCTAAATACATTGTTGTCTCGTCCTCCCCACAGATCTGCACGCTGCTCAAATGCTTGAGCACAGACCTGAGCACGTGTGGGCAGCCCGTGGAGACGGCTCAGACCAAGTTTGAGATGTTCTCCCTCAGTGGCACATTTAGCACCAGCTACGTCTTCCCAGAAGTGTTGTACAGCGGGGTGCAGCTGGCCCCTGGGGAGTTCGAGGTAATGGGACACCTTGGAGCTGTGTCACGCTAGGTCTTCTGTAGGATAACAATGCAATAAACTGTCTCAAAGCAGCCAAAGTGAACTTGCTCATGGTGATTAATCAGACCTATTAAATACCTTTTAATGAAATCACCAGTTTCAGTAAGAGATATGGTCTGACGTACCTTTTTCCTGTTTTGTCACATTTTTCTGGGCTCTTAGTGTGTTCATATGGGTACTCCTCTAATAAACTGTTTATTTCACCTTTTTCAATCAGGTCCTGAATGATGGGCGCTTGATAAGTAAGACAAAACCAACAAAACCAGTCATTACTGTGACACTTTTTGGACGGTGGTATGAAAGGGATCATCTGAAACAAGACCCAGAACCAACATGCCTCCCCATGATATTTCCATAACTGAAGCTCTACACTGTTAATCTTATTTCCAAATGAGATACAGTATCATCTGCTACCGCAATCCCAGTTGTGTTTCTTATTTCCAGTTGCACAAACTTCTCATCAATGTGTTTGGTTTAGTAATAATACAGCAATATTATTACTACCATTTATTGAGAAGAATATATTTCTATATCACAAGATTACTAATACTTTATTAGTGCATAACAGCAGTTGTTTGTCTCTGTTTGCTGGATGTTTATTTTTCTAACCCTCAGAAAACCTGAACTGTAGCCCATTCTTATTAAAACAGCATTGCATATTTTTTCATTGTAGGCTATATTGGGACCAGTCAATAAAACAGTGAAAGATGTGATTTGTGGCAGCTCTATACACCTGCTCAACATTTCTTTGTCTCTGGAATATAGCTTGTGCTGACCTATGCCAGTCTCCTCTTTTACCCCAGTTAGACCTTTTTTTCCCTATTTATGTTGCTTTGGTTTTAAATCCTTTATGCCATTGGTGCATGTCATGTAGGAGGTGGCAGCACAGTGTATCATGGAAGCTGAACAAGGACTCTGGTCAAAGAGCCCATCCTGAAACAAAACATGCCACCACTTTTTGGTCAGAACATGATTTGAATCACTATTCCTTTGAAACCTCTGTTGAAACAAAACTTGGAATTGAAACCTCAAATTATTCGGGTTGTCAGTTCTGAAAAGCAGCCTGATGACACTTCCTGACTGCAGTGGATGCTATTCAGTGATAGTACTGTACTGCAACCTGTAAACAAGTCACTGAATGACCTGGTCTCTCAAAGCAGCTCCTGCCTCCCATCTTCACTGTTTCTTTCTAGTCATGTAGCACCAATATAAGTGAAATAAGCCTTGCCCTTTGCTCCTTCTTATTAGTGCTGGGTGGTGCTGCCCTGCAGATGAATTTGCTGTAGGGATTAGGGGATTTAAAATTCTATTTCAGAAGAGCTAGTCCTGGTGAGACGGCACTGTTTACATTTTTTCTTCGTCTTCTCCTCAGTGACCTGTGGTTTTTTACTGCTGCTGGACCATAGTCCAGTTTTTTTGCTGCTGCTGACCTGCTTTCAGCACATCAGTGTATAAAGACGTGCATGTTCTGTGTCTTCATCCTTAAAAGTGGTCAGAGATCTCTGTTAGTGTAATTTCTCCTTCCTTTTCCCCTCATTGGTCCCATTCCAGGTCTCACCATAGAATCATAGAATCATCAGGGTTGGAAGAGACCTTTGAGATCACCCAGTCCGACTGTAAACTTGGCATTGCCACTGTAACCCCTAAACCCCTAAACCATCACACCGTGCAGAGCCAGACCCCTCTTAAACATCTGTGGGACTCCACCACCTCCCTGCACAACCTATTCCAATGCCTGACCACCTGAACAGTGAAAATTTTTTTTCTGATATCTATTCTAAATCTCCCGTCTCAGCTTAAGGCCTTTCCCCTCTCGTCTCTCACTGCAGGCACAGCAGAAGAGACCGGCCCTCGCCTCACTGCAACTTCTTTCAGCGAGTTGTAAAGAGTGATGATGTTTGCCCTGAGCTTCCTGTTCTCCAGGCTAAACAAGCCCAGCTCCCTCAGCTGATCGTTACAATACATGTTTGCTAGACTTTTCATGAGCCATGTAGCCCTTCTCTGGACAGGCTCCAGCACCTCAATGCCCTTTTTAAAGTGAGGGTCCCAGAACTGAACCCAGTACTCAAGGTGCAGCCTCACCAGTGCTGAATACAGTGGATGATCACTTCCCTGGTCCTGCTGTCTGCACTGTTCTTGATACAGGCCCAGGTACCATTGGCCTTCTGGCCACCTGAGCACACTGCTGGCTCGTATTGAGCCAGCTGTCAGCCCGCACTCTCAAGTCCTTTTCTGTCAAAGAGCTCTGAAACCACTCCTCCCCCAGCCTGTAGCACTGCCTGTGGTTGCTGTGACCAAAGTGCAGGACCCAGCATTTTACTTTCTTGAACTTCTTGCAGTTGTCCTTAGTCCACTGGTTGAGTCTTTCTGGGTCTCTCTGTAGACCCTTCCTACCCTCACGCAGATCAACACTCCCACCTAACTCAGTGTCATCTAGCCAGTTTTTTATCCATCAAAGTTTTTTACCATGATGCTCTCAAGGTCCTCAATCCCAAGTACTTCTGTTCTGGAGCTGGTGAGACACTGGGAGTGCAAATGCTCTCCAAACTGCAGCACTGATTACTGCTGCTGTGCACCATATGATCTTTTTTGTTTCCAAATGTAAATAGATACTCACACGTGACATAACAGTGTCATGTCTCACATAATGACATGTTTATCAAAAGCCACAGATGATGTGCTCTGACTCATGAAAGCTCAGCATTGTTGCTGCTAAAGCCACACTGTCTTAAAACCTTTTTCAGTGTTGGAGTCATTACTGTCTGACCACAGACTGATCTCAGTTCCAGAAGGGATTATCCAGTGTGGTCGTCTTCCCATGGGTACAAACACAGTGCAGACACTGTATTTGTCCCCAGGGAACCTCATGGGTGATACCACAACTCTCTCCCAGCGAAAGTATCAGGATTTAAGGGAAGTTATGGCACCCAAGAAGGTCTCATATTGCAGAAAAGATTCAACAGGAGTGTGTGACCAGTCTCAGAGATGAGAAGTGGCTTCTTCAGGTTTGTTAATTGCTGATGCCAGTCCTCTGGATAAGGAAATGTGTGTGCAAGTAGTGTAGGATCCCAACCCTGAATCTGGTGAGTATCTTGAATCCAGGATTTGGTTCAAGGCGATTGTGGTTTGGTTATGGTATATTTGTATGTTCTTTTCCTACAGAAGACTGGCAGAAGCCATAATGACACTAAATTCTTTTTGCTACAGAGATTGCATAACACTGATCATTGTGAAATGTGTTATTGTGAGTAGTGAATCAAGCATACAGAAAGTAATCCTATGCAAGTCCACCCATTACCCACATACCAACTCACTGTATAAAGACAAGGCTGTGTATAACCACAGATAACAATAAACACTTCTTCGAGGGCAGTGCAGCAAAACCCCTCTTTTTCCCTGACTGCTGAGTCAGAAACAAAGAAGGTAAGAAATGGGCAACTAGATTCAAGTGATTTTTGTGCACGTGCAGCTTTAGCTTCAAGATTTCTACTGGAGTGATTTGTGGACACAAGAAGGCACATTGCAGTAGGCAAAATCTAGAAACTGTGTCTTCTATTCATGACGGTCTTCCAAGAGAGCTCTTGGGGACCAGAGATCTTCAGAGCTTGGTTATTGAGTGGTGGGTGTGCTGATGGTCTTGGTCAGATGACCAGCCTGCCCAGCAGCTCCCCCAGGATGTGCAGCAGCCCCCAAAGCCCCTGCAACTCTGAGCTGTGCTGTGCTGAGCTGAGACGGCACAGGTATTTTCCATGCTGCAGACTGGCCACCTGCCTTCCCCAGCCATGCCTGCACCTCACACCCTTGAGTTTGGGCAGGAATGTGTCCATGCTGAGATTTCCCAAAGTTGTTTTCCTGCTGGGACCCAGGCTTGCCTTGAGCTGTGTTACTACAGCAATGCTATTTGTGTGCTTTTTTTGTATGTCTGGTAAGTGGTATGTTTCTTCAGCTGCAACACTACAGCAATGCTATTTGTGTGCTTTTTTTGTATGTCTGGTAAGTGGTATGTTTCTTCAGCTGCAACACAGTGGTGACTTCTCAGTGACTTTCCTGCTGGTGCTGTAAGACAGAATTGCTTAATGCTGGCTGCCCTCTTGCCTTTGATATCGGGTTTTTCCAGGCAGGCTGATTACATGGGTGTCAACTTTCAGCCACCCTGGGGAATTCCTAGGTTTTGTGCAAGACTTCCTCTTTCTAAAGCCCCCTGCCTTTGCCTGCCTGTGGCCTCCTCTTGGGTGACTTCCAGGCTCCACACATGGGGCTTCCTAAAGCTTGTGCCTTTGCTCTGCTTTTAGTGCTGTCTGCTCTGGAGGCCTGTGCCCTGGACACCTATGTCGCAACTGTCTATGAGCACAATGAAGTCTTGGAATCGTAGAATTGATGAAGTGTTGGCTTCTCCTGAGGAGGCCTTGGTGCTGATGGAGAAAAATCAGTCTTTTGGGTGACACTACATAGTGAAGAGGAAGATTCTGACAGGCTGAAGAATGGGGTTTTTTTTATTTCTTACTAAATGGTAAATGATGAGTCAGGTTATGTTCCTTTATCCTCACAGATATACTACAGGTTCTAAGGTTTTTCTAGGGATCGTCTGAAAGTATAGTAGTAATATTCTATTTACAAAATACTATGCTAAAAATTCTTTTCCAGGAGAAAAAACCCTGCTTCCTATGAGTAATTTCAAATTGCAAAAGCATCCTTTTGAAAGGACTATAAAAAAAAAATCTGCATTGAATTCTTTCTCACAAAACAAACAAATATGTTAGCTCTAGGCAGAGAGGTCAGCACAGTTCAAGGGATAGTTTATATTGCAGTGTGAGCCCAGTGGGGAGGACACTCTCAAGGCACCCGCTCCAACTATAATGAGCTATTGGCCATAACCAAGAGCTATGGCAGGACTACGTGTCTCATAAACACTGCTGAATTATCTACACTCTGAAGCATGAGGGCTGTACCTCACACAGGTGGTCTGCCTTCATCACTGGCTGAAGTTTTCACTGATGGCAGCCATGTGCAGTAACGTGATATGGAGTCGTGTGTCCTAACCAGGGGAGTCTGGGATGGGTTTAAAAGAGAGGGATGTGCAAATTGAGTGTTCAAGTGCTTCTTCCTATGGAACCCTTTGTAGACTGGCATTGCTTCAGACAAGCTCTCTTAGCCTTTTGTTCTCCTTTCCTTTAAAACATTTCACATTGGAAACAAGATCAAATTCCTAGAAAAGTTTCTTTGAGTTTTTGGCAGAAATATACTGTACCATCTCAGATTACTCAACAGAAGATTATTTCCAAAACAAACTTACCAGTCTTTGCTCCTCCTCTTTCTTTCTGGTTTATACTCCCCATACTGATCCAGGAGCTGGGAGGCTCCAGCCATGCTCCCTTCCCAGGCTCTCCTGCCCGCTGCAGTGTTTGCACTTGCAGCCCTTCAGGCCCTTGCCTCCGACACCTTCATCGCAGCCGTCTATGAGCACGCCGTCATCCTGCCCTATCCCACCCAGGAGCCCGTTTCTCCCGGAGATGCTTTGGACCTGATGAACAAAAACATGGATGTCTTGGAAGGGGCCATCAAGGAAGCCGCCCAGCAGGTACGAGGGCCATCATGAGGGTTTTCCATCAGTGTTTTCTGCTCCTGCTGAGCGTCCTGGTTGTGTGTTGATGGGTGGCCTTTAAACAGAGCCTGTTGTGACAGGGTGCCCACATCATTGTGACTCCTGAAGACGGCATCTATGGCTGGCGATTCACAAGAGAATCCATCTACCCCTACCTGGAGGATATCCCTGATCCAGTGGTGAATTGGATTCCCTGCACAGACCCCTCAAGGTGATTCCTTCTGCAGTGGTTTATGCAGTTTCAACCTATTGTCTCATGGAGTAATGAGCAGCTCATGCTAAATGACTAAGAGCTGCTAATTCTTTAATCTGTAAGAAATCACAAGTACTGTAGAAATGAGATGCATCAAAAAGAGCTCTTAATTAAATGGTAATGGGAATATGTCAGGTAAAAAGCATTGAGACAGCCTTACTAAAAGGACACAAATGAGGGTGTTTTAGACAAAGTAATTATTTTAAAAACATGCACAAGTTTATCAATTTAGATCACTTGTGAAAATCTTCTGTAGGTATAAGCTAATTTATTATCATATTCGATGCATAGATTAGGTAAACTGATTGAGTCCTCAGTTCATGTGGCTGAGTAATTTCTAAACCCAATTGTGAAAAATATTTATCTAGATCTGAAAGAAGTCTCTTTTGGCAATCCAACCTCTTGCACAGTCTGCTGTGTTACACACAGAGGTGCTCCCAATGTGTGTCAGCTGGGGACACCAAAAAGACGGAGTTCATGTCTAAGATAAGCTTTTATGTTCTCTTCTGAGGCCTTATGAAACTAGATTTCAGGAGTCTTCAGCTCTGGAAATGTTGTGACCACTTTTTACTAAAGGCTTAGAGACAGCTGCCTAAAACACAGCAAAGATTATCAAAATAGGCTAAAATTGTTTTCTGAAACAATCAGGGCTTAGAGCTGCTTGATAATTTAAGTTTTTCTTAGATTTATGTCTCTGTATTGATTTATTCTCCTCTTTGTTTTATGAAGCTTTCCACGTCTTTGTGTGCATGTTAGTTGGGAATTCTATCCACACAGAAAATAACATTGTAAGGGGTACAGGAAAGAAGAACACAGGGAAACCATTTTTTTTTAAAATAAAAGAGACCGGTGATATAAAATGATGCTATGAACAGAGAAGAAAAAGAACAGAAACTATGATTTGATCTATTACGTTATCAGCATGTGTAGATGTGCAGTTAATGGAATAATAATTTTCAATGCATTTCTTCTACATGTGCAATTAATCTTCTAAAAGTTTTTTCTTCTGTCACTAAAAATGCATTAGATTTGGTCCAGCACCAGTGCAGAAACGACTCAGCTGCATGGCCAGAAATAACTCCATCTATGTGGTTGCAAATTTTGGGGACAAGAAGCCGTGTGACCACTGTGATCCCAGCTGCCCCAGTGATGGTCACTACCAGTACAATACGGATGTCGTCTTTGACCCAGACGGGAAACTGGTGGCTCGTTACCACAAGGTAAGGAGGTTTAATTTATTATCAATATATTTTTCAGCTCTCTGGCACTAATTTCAGATGGTTTATACAATAGTTTTACATTATTATAAAGTGACCACCAAGCCAGGATGATTTGATGCAAGAATCTTATGGCCAGAAGGAAAACCAAGCAATTGCTTGACCAACCAGACCAATTATTCCCAGGAGCACCAAAGCTGCAGCGTGCATGTCAGCTGCCAAATATGAGGGCTACATTTATGACAGAAAATGGTAAAGAAGCAGACGCAGAGTTTTCCTTACTCAATGAATGTCAGCTTTTCCTCGATACGTTCTTAACCACGTTGGACAGTGCTTTTGCAGGGGTCGTCTTGGCCCTTGGTCTTGGAGTTTAGCAGCTAATATTGGCAGGGCATTGCTTCCAGGAGGTAGATGGGGCACAGCCACCCCATTATTGGCGGGAAAGGGTCAGTGGATGGATGCAAACCAGCTGTGCCAGCCAGCTCAGGTACCTCAACTCCCAGTTTTGCATTAAAGCCAATCTCAGATGCAAAAGCTGTTCATACTCTTGCCTTATTTTGAGTTTCTAATAAGCCATCTTCTTCACCTACAGTACAATCTGTTTAGAAGTGAAACTCAGTTTAATTACCCAAAAGAGCCAGAAGCTGTCACCTTTGAGACTCCTTTTGGGAAGTTTGGCATTTTCACTTGCTTCGACATCCTTTTCTATGAGCCTGCCGTGGTCCTGGTGAGCAAGATGCAGGTGGACACCGTGCTCTTCCCAACAGCTTGGATGAATGTCCTGCCCTTTCTGACTGCAATTGAGTTTCACTCTGCCTGGGCTATGGGCATGGGTGTTAATTTACTTTCAGCAAATACTCACAACACCAGCATGGCAATGACAGGTGAGTTGCATACAGGAACAGGAAAATCATTCCCAGATTCTGAAGCAGGCAGAAATGTTCTGGACATATTGAAGTCTCTGGAAAATAGTGTTTCAATTGGACTAAAGATCTTTGTGATGTGGTGCTGAACGTAACAAACAACTTCAGGTAAGAAAATCCTGAACATTCTGAAAAAGGTAAAATTAGAAAGCCCATGACATTAAATTTTGATAACTTAAAAGTGAAACTTTTTTGCAAAAAGAGCACAAAGTTTCACTTAAATTTTCAGTCTCTCATTTAGAGGAAGCGTTTTCTGTTTAAAATTCAATCAACAGTTAAATGGAGAAAAAATGTTTTAATCAGAACCTAATAATGTAAAACCAAAAGGAGGATTCCTCTTGTATACTGAATAAAACATTCTGTTTTATTTTGTGGCTGCTGGAGAATTAGAGATATTATGTTTTTCTTTGCTCTGAATAGATATTTACTGCCCTTTTTTTCCCTCTTAACTGAGAAAATGTCGTAGCTGCATGTATTACTCTGCCCTGAAGGCAAAGTGAAAACCACAAAGGAACATTTTTGCCTGCCCTAAATAGACTGAGCTGACTTTAGGCCACAGCCCTGTGTTTCCTTCAGTGAAACGTAACTACTGCCATGATTTCCTTCTTTGTCAAATATGCTGCTCTGAGGGCTCTGATTTATTTTTAAATGAACCTAAGTTTTAACACTGGGATGGGTATTTTAGCACTTCAGTGCTTTAAAATTCCTCCAAAACTCTCTGTAATGTATTGAATGAAAAGAGTATCACTGAAAAACAATACCAGTGTGGCATGAGGGGCTTCTGTTGCCCCTGCCAAGCCGTGCTCTGGGGTGCTGGCTAACGGAGGGCTGGTGCTGTGCTCGGCAGGCAGTGGGCTGTTCACGCCAGAGGGACCTGCTGCCTACCACTATGACAGCGGCACAGAGGAGGGACGGCTCCTGCTAGCAGAGTTGAGTGCACACCCTCGTCTTTCCCCCACCTACCCTCCTGCCATCAACTGGAGTCTGCACGCCACAAGTATTGAGAAATTTCCAGGAGGAAATGACACCTTCTCGGGAGCTGTCCGGAAGGATATATTCACTTTCAGTGAACTCAGGCACAAGGCTGGAAATTACACTGTTTGCCAAGGAGACCTTTGCTGTCATCTGGTCTACCAGATGTCAGACAAGAGGAAAGATGAAGTTTATGTCCTGGGTGCATTCGATGGACTTCATGGTTCTCTCATAAAATACCATTGGCAGGTAATTGCTTTTCTAAAGGTGAGTGTGGCTACATCCCAACCACCACGAAACATTTGTCCATTACTGCATCCTGGGAACTTTTCCTGCTATCAAATCCAGCTCTTGGTTGCTGAAAGCTTAGTGGTGTTTTGCCTTTCTGTCTCCTCCTCCCCACAGATCTGCACGCTGCTCAAATGCCCGAGCACAAACCTGAGCACGTGTGGGCAGCCCACGGAGATGGCTCAGACCAAGTTTGAGATGTTCTCCCTCAGTGGCACGTTTGGCACCAGCTACGTCTTCCCAGAAGTGTTGTACAGCGGGGTGCAGCTGGCCCCTGGGGAGTTCGAGGTAATGGGATACCCTGGAGCTGTTTGTTGCAAGGTTTTGCAGGCTGTGGTGCTGAAAAATGGTCTTGGTTGGGCATCAAAGTCCCACCCAAGAGCCTCTTTCTTTGGTTCTGCAAACTGTAACCCAAGGGGGCAGATTGAATCAGTCCTTACTGATGAGAACATGTCAGTCCTGGAGCTGAAAATCTCTTCAGTGCTTTCTTTGGCAATATGCCTTCCCACATCAGGTCACAAATCAATAAACCACAGTTTCCAAGGAGCTATTTTCTACAGGTTTCTGAAGATGGGCATTTTGGGACAAAAAGAAATCAAATACTCTGAGAAATTGTCCAAATGAGAAGAATTACTGAGGAGTAAGAACAGAGTTTCTATGCAGTTAAGAACGTTAGAAGTGATTTTTCAGGGGTTTGTAGGGTTTATTATTTTTTTTTTATTTGGAGCTTCATCTTTTATTTTTGCCAAGATGTGTTTTTATTCATAAATCTTGGATTGTTTTTATGTAATAGACTTGAAGAAATCCTAATTGATTTTGAAGAAGTTTTTAATAGCTTATGAGAGACAATGAAGACAGTGAAAAAGTCCCGAAAACTTTTAGGGGAAACAAGGGTGAACTTTTTTACAAGGTAGGAAATTGAAAAGCATCATTCACCCTGCATATCTGCTTTTGAATGGGACTTCTGTAAACATATACACATCAACGAATTTATTGGTATGCTAAAAATACGATCATGGTCTAATTTTAAAACAATATCTTGTATTTTCTTAACAAATACACGCTTATCATGCTTGTCACAGAGACAAAAAATGTTGTTACAGAGGTGTTTACAGTTGATGAACAACAGTGATTTCAAATTGATATGTAAAAAGTAACTCAGAAAAGCTACATATGGACAGTAGATTGAAATTCTCTACTTCCATCTGAAAATTGGTTTTGAGTCTACAAATCAAAAAATATTTCAAATATTTCCTAGATGTATATATAACCTTCATTGCCTTGTATGAGTAACTAATGAGAACCCAACAAATTAGTTACTCCCACTCTCACCTTCTTATGAGGTGGAGAAAACAATCCTTTTATCTGAAGATGGAGGAAGGTTTAAAGACTAGGTCCAAGGACATATGGGAAGGCAGAGCCAGAGAGAATTCTGTTTTCTTTCACTCTCATGACTGTTTTTAAAAGTGTTGCATGCAAATATTCAGCATCTAAGGTCTATTATTTCTGTACTATGCCATATTGCTACTCCGTTAGTGGACTGATAGTGTCATTCTTCCTCTTTTCCACCAGGTGCTGCGTGATGGGTGTTTGAAAAGCAAGCAGGGCACGTCAAAACCACTCGTAACAGCAACACTTTTTGGAAGGCTTTATGAGAAGGACCTGCCACATCCTCTGCGAACTTCCCTGTAATGTAACTCCTTAGGAGTTACATGGTCCCCATAGGCAGGAGGGGAATTTCCTTCTGAGCCATAACAACAACCCTGTATGATTCCTGTTCTGCAATACGGCCCTTCTGCTCAGCAGCTGTGTCAGTTGGGCTTATTTGGGAGAAAGTGATGTGTTCACTGTGTTGTGCATGCCTTTTTAACAGTGCTTGAGCCAGCGCAATTATTTTTTAGTACGCATGCTCTGTCACATGAAGCCTTTAATTAGAAATTTTGTTTCCCCTAAGATATCATATAGATTGCTAGGATAACAGTAAAAAGAAACTGATACCAAAATGTAGGAAATGTGGCTTGTCATTTTATTGCAGAATAAATTCTCTCCAAGGAGGTCTTTCTGTCCCTTTTGCTCCCTCCTCTTTTTCAGACTGTATAATCCCTAAGTGTCTGCATTTTTCAGCCTTACACCCCCATCAACAGGGCCTCCCTAATACTCAGTGAGCCTTGGCCCCATCCTGACCATGGCACTGTACAGTAAAAACAGACTTGAAATTATCTTAGGTGCAATCTTAGAGAGAGAAAGTGGTCCTCCACAACCCACCCTAACTGCAGTTTGTAAGAAACACTCCGTGCCTTCCCACCCCATGTACACTGTATGTTATTCAGAAGTTGTTGAAATCACAGGATTTCTGTTTTCCCCTGTGCTGCAGCTTCTCAGCACGCAGCTTGGAGGCTCTTTCTGGGAATTGTTTCATCCTGGAAATAAAACAGCTGATCTTGCACTCAGTGGATGAACTGTACCACTTGGGAGCAGTCACTCAAAACAGGCAGGGATTCTAAGTCATGCTTGCTAGTGCCTTGTTCAGCACCTCACAAGTGAACATTAAAATCTCTCACATATTGCTTGCTGGCTTTTCTGAAATTCTGAGTACTTCCTAGCTACACGCAGAGCTGACTTGGGTTGTCAGAACTGGACACAGGTAGGATACAATTAATATTGCTAGTTAAATTGCTTATAGGATATCAGGAAAGGACTCTCACATCTCATGCGTTAGGGATGCAGAACTCCAGGATTCTTTGAAAATTACCCCAAAACCTAATCTGAAGAATGTGTGACCTGCAGTTTTTAGATGTGCCGCACAGCTTTCCTCTCCCTGAGAGGATTCCAACGGTGCTATACAATGGACTGCTGAGGAGTTTATTGAGCCCTTTCCCTTTTCCGATGAAAAAGCAAGAATTTAGACAATCAGAGGATGAAGTTGCATGGACTGTTGCAGCAGCCTCAGAATAGGTCCATCATTTTAATACACAAGAACCATGAACCCTGCCTTTGGGAGAGGATTCCCTGAAGGGATTGCAAAAACCAACCAGATCTTCACCTCAGTGACTGGTGGTCACAAGTGACTAGATGAAGTTCAGTTTTAGGAAATGTGAGGTTTTGTACTAAAAGCAAATTTTAAATAATGCAAATTACAGAAACATTCAGAATACAAAAGCAGAGAGATAATGAATGACCGATGCAATAAATTGCACTTATCTGTAACAGCAGTATTTGCTGACCCTGGTACAGGTGTGCCAGAGTAGAAAAGTCAAATTAATTTATAAGTAGTTCACATCAATGACCCCACCCCAAAAGCTACTATAGATGGTATCTTAATGAGCCCCATCCTCCTCTGAGCTAGAAAAGCCTGCTCTTCATTCATCAATATTTCTTCCTTATACCTTGATGCTGGCCAAAGCAAACAAGACCCACCTGTTCACAGTGTTTCTGACCACATAGAAAGAAAAACAAGTCCTTAATAGATTTTATTGACGCAAGACTTCAGATGAAGGTAGAAAAATACTCCATTAAAAAATATATGATCCAAACCTTGCAGCTAGCTTAAGTAAAACTGGTAAAAACTTCAGGGAAACTTTAACTCTGAGTAAAATCTAATGTACTTTATTTTACATATTGAATTAAAGTAAGGAGGCCTTAAGAAAAAATAAAGAAAAAAATCTTAATAATCTGGGATTTTTAAAGAGAGAAGGACTCTTCAGCCATGTCCTTGCACCTATATTTAAGTCATCATGACCTCAAGTTATGCATTAAATAATGTGGTACAATGAGGTTCAATCAGACATTGTGTGACTTTTAGACCAAGTAATTCAAAGCTAAATGTTAATGGACAACTCGTGTTACCATGGGTGAATTACTGACAGTATGGGACACCATTCCTAGGTACACTGAACCAGGGAAGGTATGGTGAGTTACAGACAGAATGTCAATGACCTGCATTTGAATTACAGAATTTCTAATTAACCAACAATTGAATTATAACCCCACCTCATCAAGACAGTATTTGCAATGTTACTGTCCACCATCAGGGCAGCAGAACTGAAAAAGAGAAATAACTTGCATAGGTCAACAAAGACAGCAGCAGTTATTGTAAGGCCTGCCACAGCTAATACAGGAATGCTTCTCAGGGGCTTGTGATGGATCATGAGATGTCATGGAGCCCAAGAGGGAAGCAATTCTAGTATACCTTACCTGTAGACAAACAACACCTCCTACTGAAGCCACAGATGAGCATGACAGCATTACCAAGTGTTGTCTATCTGTGAGTCAGACACAGCTGATCAGTGAAGCAGAAACTTTGCATACTCAAAACACTATGTTATTTTCTCTTTCAGTCTAGAAAAAAATTAAGAATTAGCAGAAGTGCTTGTAACCTCCATCTGTGACAGTGTTAAAATATTTCTTGTAGCCACTCATTACTATAAGGTTGCAAGGGAAATACTACATTGTCTGTTTAGATATTCTCATGGCAGCTGGGAATTTCTACTACAAATATATACAATATAGGAAATAACATTGCAACTGCATGATTTTAACTTTGTCTATCCATCTTCACTTGCTGCTTTGAATGTTTAAGTTAATTTTGATGAACTCATAGTCTGGGAATTGTGATAGTGTCAGGATTCAAGAGTAGCAAGGAGTATACAAAGCATGGATAGATTTTAATGTCAAACATATAGTCAATCTTCAGGAAATCCCTTTTCAGAAAAAAGGGAGAATAAATATTTGCATACAGTTGGCTGCCCAGCTTATGTACTGCAAAACATAATAACATAAAAAAAAAATTAAATACCTTCAAGACAGCCTTTGAGATCAAGTGATGACCTTTTTAACAGCAATTTTTAACATTTACTTCTAAATAAATGTTAGGAGTATGGGACACACTTGCATTTATCAAAGTCAAATACATGAAAACGTTAAGGTCAGTTTTTATACAATGGCTATTTTTCTATTCTGAAATTGACCTTGCTGTGTTTTCTAGACATCTGAGACTGAGTTTTGTACACTAAAAAAGGATGATTCAGTTCTAGTTTTGGGGTTCTCCAAGGAAAATGCATTTGGGGAGGGTGGTTCAGGCAAGACTTTCTTATCAAACTTATGGACGAATTTGGAAAAAATCTAAACTTTATTCTGCGACATTTATGAAATTCTTAGACAAAATGTAAAACTGACAAGCATTTTCCATTAAGTTGAGCAAAGAAAGTACAGTGAACTCTAGGCCTGTGCCATTGCCATGTTACTTACAGACTCTTTAGAATACACTCTCCCATACTTTTTAGAGATCTTTGTAAGTTTTCCACATAGCATTTATTCTTGTGCTGGCTAAGTGCTGTTATACAATAACAAAACCTCTCTCTTGATGTCATTTTGTCTTCACTAGGAGCCAGAAATCTTGACTTAATTATCTTTTCATTGAGGTCTAATAAAGTCAAATTGGGACGGTGATTTTGCTATACTACCATTAAATCACTGGTGGTTGCATCAGTTTGATTGTGCATCTGGTTGTGCATCTGCAGAGATAGAGCAGTTCCGCATTTAGCTGTGAACTCAAACCGCTAAATCTGTGGTTTTTTCAGTTGGCCTGCATGGAGGGTCTCACACCACTTGACTGGATTTGGTTGTAGATGGAAGTCATCAGCTCTGCCCAGAAGAGTTCAGAGACAGTGACTGCTGCAGCTTGCACCATGGCAAAAGTTAGGTGCACTGATCCTGTAAAATTCCCAGTACCTGAGGTTGTCACCCAGCTGAAAAAGTGTACAAAAATGGATCAAAAAATGTACAAACCTTTATTTTCTTCCCATCACCTTCTTGGTTAATAGTTGTCTTCTCCAATTTTCTCAGAGGTGTTCTTATGCCAAGTTGTCTGCAACAGCTACCATAAACAAATGGTGAAAACACATTGTAATTCATTCATGGGAACATGTTTTTAAAAAGAAGAATTATTCTTGCCTAAGAAGAAATCAAATATATCTGACACTGAGATACAGGAGAGAAGGGCAAACACGGTCATCAGTAGATAATGAGGTACTTCCTGGTAGCTAGGCTGAAAGACAGAAAGCTTTTGGCAGGTGTGCGTAAAAAAATATGTGTGGTCTTTGCATAACTGATGCCAATGAGCTGTACCTCAGGAGTGTCAGTTGGCTGTATGTATAAAAACTGTATATATATAAAAGCTTAAGTTTGATCAATCATCATTACCCAGCAACAGGCTTAAGCATTTGTTTTGCTGAAGAGTTTCTGAGACTATCTTTAATGTTACACTAGGCCTTTTAGTTGTTTATTCATGTTAACATTAACCTCTGCTTGCAGGAGTTCTTCCAAATTCAGCATCAGACTAACCAAAACAGAAATCTCTTGTACTTGAGGGTTGTGTTACACTTAATGTAACCACTCCTGTGTTTTGTCAATGGAATCTTACAATGCCAGTTGTTTTCTGCTGAGCCTTTTATTATAGGTCACTTTTCCTTCTGTCACCAAGGATGTGACCTATATTCATCCCTGATTTGCCAAGGCTCATCATTAGACCTTGATGACTTACAAATATTTGCGAGTGGAAGGGAGAAGTGTTAACAATTGCAGATAAGAACAAAATGGACTACGGGGAGTGAAAAAAATAGGGGCGGGTGAGAAGAAAGAAATACTTGACTTCTCTTCACATGAATGAAAAGTTCATTCACCTGGTAAGGACACATTTAAATAGGTAAACCTCCTGTTGTTGCCATCTGTTCCCTTTCAGTGCCGTGGGTATTGGACAGGAGCTAGACAGTAAGTGAGAATTTGATAACGAGTAATAAATCAAATTCAAATCGACTTCAGAGCATCCTGACCTCTTCTTCCATGATCCAATATTCAATTGATATATAGCACCTGTTAGGAAAATAAATGAAGCTTTTCTGGTGGAAAAAAATGGGCTGTCCAGTCATGTCTTCCTGAGACTGAGCAGCAGAGGGTTGGCAAGAAAGAGTACATCCTCTGACACTGTAATTTCTGCACCAGTTGTGTTGCTGTTCTGCAGTGCCATGATACCACTGATGTTGATGCGTAGCGTCACTGCGTCCTGTGGCAGGAAACTACTGCGGAAGCAAAAGATGGCACTGGCAGGTTGCTCCCTTAAAAATGTCCCACACTGCAATGGCACTGGCACCTGCAGCCTGTTGGGCTTGCAAATGGACTATTAGAAACAGTCAGATGCAATATTTCTGAAAAACAGCATGTGTCTATTGTAGTCAAATCCAACATTTGTGAAAGACAACAGAGAACAGTCCGTAAGAATGGAAGCTACAGGACACTGCTTTTTGACATATTAGTCTTAATTAGCAATTCTATGTTTCAGTGGCTTCCAGCTGAGTAGTCACACTTCCAGACCAGAATGTGACATTTCAAGATTTCCATTTCACCAGGAGTTGTCTTCCAGCCTTATGTCCCCTTGTGCCACCTTGCTGGTGCCATACATTCCTAACTCCCAATCTCAAATACCCAGGGAGAAGTTGCAGCCTGAGCCCCACAGGTCCCACTGCAGGCTTAGAGAAATATTTGGGGAGCAGGAGCTGAAAGCATTGGCTCTCCACAAACTGGTACACACAAACTGACCCAAATTGAGTCAGTTCTCTTCTCTGGGATTACTATTTTACTGGAAGGATACTTCTGCTTGGGTTCCACAGCAATACAAAAACTCCCACTGTTCAGAGATAGTGGATGCTGTCAATGATCTGCAGGTAATACTTATCTGGTATGGTAGAAGCATATAAATAGGAAAGCAACAGCTCTTAAGTCCCTGCTACAAAGCATATGATATAAACACCTGTGCATCAATAAATAAATGGCTAGCAAAACTTTTCATTAGAAGGAAGCAGTACCTTTTAATCAGTCTTGTACTCAGACCCTGTCAAAGTGTTTTGCTTAGAGTTTTTGGAAAATGTCCAGTCTGGGATAGGCAAATCAAATTTTTAAAGATACCTGAAAGTCTTAAAGTTTGTCACTATTACACAAAACTGAAAGGAGTAAGTGAGATATCAGGCAATCTTAAAAATAGTTCAGTGCTACTATGTCCATCTGTACCTCGATCATAATAAACATTTCCTTCTCTTTGCATGCTTCTTTTCATGAAAGAAGCCTGGCTTGAGCTCACTTCAAATGGATTCATCTTTGCATATGCTAGTGGCTCGTGTCAGGGTAGATTTATTACATGCTTATCTTTTCTGGATATTTAAGATTTACGTCATCCTCTTGATGAGATTTTCCCAGCAGGCTGTAAACCAGTCAGACCAAGCATACAGCCACTTAGTTGAGGGAATTCGTGTGGGATGAGTCAGTACTGTGCTGTATCTGCAGCCTGCGCCTGTTTGTGATGAGGAAGTAACTCCTGTGCCGGACCATCTCCGAGTCATGAAGTCCAGAATATGGTGAGCTGCTCATATGCTAGTTTGTGATATTATTTTCTTTCAGAGATGAATCTCCTATGGTTAGCACTGAAGATAACAGATGTTATTCTGCAGAGATCACTGTATTCATTCTATAGTGAACAGCAGTAGCACCAACAGCAGTAAGTATGATTTAAAGGATAATTTAAAAAGCCATTAATTCCCAATAGCTGAAAGACAAACATAGCTAGGGGGAAAAACGCTTTTCACATACAGCTATGAATTCAGAGTAAGGCTCTTTCCTTTCTGTAAAGTTATTAGAGGGCCACAAGGATGCAGAATGGGATTGTACCTTTTTACTTTGCAGCGCCTCGCTCCTCTGTGCTTGTCTTCTTATTGGAGGTGGTGTTCAGAGGCCAGCAAATACCAACAAAGCAGTTACAGACCTAAATTCATTCCTGTTGGATTGGTGGGTGCAGGGAAGCACTGGAAAGGCACAAGGGACCTGCCCCAACTCTGCATGTGCCTCTGCTCTGTGCAGTGGCCGTGGGGATCCACTTGCCCTGCTGGAGTGAGGGGCGAGGGTCTGCTCCTGGCAGCTGCTCCTCGGGAGCCCTGGGAGCAGCTTTTGCTGCTGAGTGAGGGCAATGGACCACGTTATGGCACTACTAATAAAGGCTACCAAACATGTAGAGTCCCCCCACCCTGTGCAGAGATAATTTCTTGGCTTTGGATGGATGTGGTTTGCTTTGCTGTTCAAACATTATTTTCTTGGAATCTCTTACGCTGTGCATTTCAGAGATTTGCATTTACACTGGGGTTTGGATTTATAGTCTTTGCCCTAAGCACTATACTTGCAGAAAGAGCACAAACATTGCATTACTCTTTGTAAACAGCTGGTTTTACTTGGCAAGGAAAAGTAATGTTTTCCACTGAAAACTAGGAAGAGAAACCATGGGAAAAGGTCTAGAGCTCATTCATCTCATCTGTTCTCTAAATTCCTCCAGTACAAATCTGGGCTAATTTCAGACTGTCTTCAGCGGAATTGCACCAGGTGTGCAGAAATAGCATTCAGATTAGTAGTTGCCAGATCTTCTTGTTTAACTCCTATAAAGAAATAACTATTTTGTACTAATAGCTTATTGGGAATTTGGCCATTTTTCCCTAGATTTCAAACATATGCATGGAAACTTAGGAACACCATTTTTTTTTTTTTCCTGGGAACTGCATAAATGGTGAGTGGAGTTCCATGATTTCAAAATTCCTCTCCAGCCATAGGGTTACCTTACACCATCCAGAATTTATACATCCATGGTTCCCCTCACAGAGAAACAGTTTTTAAAATGAACTGTGTGAAAATGAGAAACTTTCTGCTGAATGACCAAATTATATCCACAGAAATGCAATCTAAAAGAACCACAGTAGAAATCAATGCTGTTGTGCCATTTTTTTCATAGTAACAGTTCTCATTCTTGAGAACTTCCTTTTCTGTTCCTTCCCTTTTCCAGTGTCCCCTCCACAGTCTTGTGCAAGAAGGACACGATCACTTTTCAACACATTTTTCAGATATGTTTGATATCTGACAAAAGTGCTATTTCCACTCCCTTCTGTGCTGTTTCCCATTTTAATTACTTTTATGTTTTAAAAACAAACAAACAAGGAGAGTAGATGACCCAAGGTGTTCTAGACATTGTGACATTTATCTTTCTTGGTTTTCCAAAACTCTGAAAACTACTTAATGCAGAAATATAAATTTTCCAGGGAAAAAAAAAAAAAAAAAAAAAGCCACAACNAAAAAAAAAAAAAAGCCACAGCAGCAATTTTGTAGAAAAGTTTTCTCTTTGAATTTTTTTGTATAACTGCTTTACTATATTACAGATTCAAAAGACTGTTAAACACTGACAATTTGTAAGTGCTTTGAGTTCTCACAAAAATAGAGTTTGACATAGGTGTCTTTGATGCTGTAAATAGCAAGTCTGAGAATATTTTTGTGATCCACATCAGCATTAAGATGAAATGGCTGTTTGACAAGAAAATGCCTGTTTGAAGCATCTGCACCAACAGAGTGAAAGCTTGTTACCAAAGTGTTCATTCTTGTTCTAAATTAGTTGACAATTTGGTCTGCTTAATTACTTAATTATCTTGATATCTCAAAACCTCCTGCTTTACTTTCATTTCAGCAAACACACCATTAAATACCACCCTCCCCATGCTCACAGCTTCCCCTGGATCTGTGGTTCACTCCTTTCCATTGTGTGTGGGTCTTGCAGTACAATTTGATTGCAAGCCAGGAACTGGAGGGAGACGCTCCCTGCCCAGACTCACAGCCTGGGCACAAGGGGAGGCAGAGCAAAACCCACACTCCGCAGCTGCTGGCTGCCTTCCCCTCTGCAGCACAGCAGATCTACTTGTGACAGGGGAAAGTGCCCCAGCCCCAGGAGTTCCCCCATAGGTTTGCAGGTTGTTGCTGGAAAGCTGCCTCTGAAACAAACACTTGAAGCAGAACTGCTTTTCCAGATTGTCCCCTTGAGTTTTGGCCACTGTTACTTGAGGGAGAGAGCATGGAGCATGGTGGGAGAGCAGTGTGTGCCTGCACGGATGGCCTCGGACTGAGTGCCCACAATGAGCTGGCCACCAGGCTTCTTTATAACAATGAGTTGTACAGGGTAAGTAGCAAGGGTTTGTTCCCCTAAACTTTACCTTTCTGTAAAATGTATACATCAAGACAGTAATTACCAAGGCCTAAACCTCCGCTCCTCAGAGAAGTGCCTGGCTCCAAGGAAGCACACTGCACCTCAGAAAGCTGAAAGCATCTTTCACAGACTGGTATTTGGGTACCTAATATGTCTTTTTCACTTTTCCCCGACTCTGAGGAATCAGACCCAACTCCTCAACATATCTTCTCAACTTTCGCCAGTGGTTTCTCACTCAGCCTGATCGTTGTTTCTGCACTTTTTTTAGTTGTCAAACTCTCTTGCTAGAACAAGGAGAACCTTGCAGTGCAATACGCCAGTCTGTCTGTGAGTGCAGCCTCAAGAAAAATAAAATAACTGACTTGTTTGCATTCATTTTGATTTTTGTGCACATAACATAATAAAGTAGCTGAGCCAGGTCATCAGAACAATTTGCAAGAAGTAGTATCTTAACCCACATTATTGCATATGCCCCTGAGCACCCATCTTAATTGGGCTTTAACTGGTGGTCACCATAAAAACAGTCATGTACATTTACATTTATACTTACATTTACAGAGCAGTATCACTGTTTTAAAAGGCTGCGTGGCCCTTTGTGGAGCAAAAGATTGATCCCCCTCATCTGTGAGTCTGGTAGAGCCAATAATAGGTGTTTACTTAAAACACTTTTCCAGTAGCTGTATCTTGCAAATAGCTGTTAACTGGTGAGGCTGTTAGATTAAACTTGTTTGTTCAGTAATCGTACCTAGGCTGGTAAATACACATTGTATCATTCTGTTCACAATATAACTTTCCAAGGAAATCTTACATGCTGCTGTAACCAACCTATACTTATGTATTTTGCTATATTTTAAAAGCTTACAGAAGGTAGACTACACGGTGTCTTTTGTTCTTTGCTTAGATAATACTGGGCCGCTCACAATATGATCGTAGCATTTAATCAGACAAGTAAACATACACCAAATGAATGCAATTTACAGATAAATAAGGCCCATTGAACAAGTATGAGTGTTAGTGCCATGACTTTGTTTTCTGCATGGGTGATAAAATAAACAGTTTGAGCTACTATTCACATCAACAGCTGCTATTCAGTCAAAGAGTCAAGAATGCTATTGATCACACCAACAGCCCCCCCAGCAGTGTGCAGGGGGGTTCTGGAGGCTGCTCCAGCTGTGGATTAAAAGCCTGTTCTCTCAAAATTTGTGTTACCCAGAATTGTAATGGTGGTGAAAAGGCTCAGCTGCCTTTTGAGGTGGTCTTTAAAAGAAAGGAGTGCCACTCAACCAGCAGAAAACAAATGAGTGCCAAGAGCAGACTTCTATCCAGCATGAAGGGACAAAGGTAGGAGAAAAGGTTTTTAAGAGTATGCTTCTTTACATTTCCATTTTATCAAATTTTAACCCATTTAATTATATACGGAAGAGAAGCATTCTGCTTTTTTCCTGAAAACTTCTTCAGAGTTCAGCTCACTTGAACAGCTTGCCACATGTGTTTTGATTTATTTTGTTTCCATGTAATGCAAAGCCACACACTTGATCTCAGTTTATTCCATCCTTTGGTTGGAGTTTCTACTTTCTTCTATTTAAAAAAAAAAAAAAAAAAAAATTGCCCTGAATTTTATTTTAGGAAAACCTATTTTCAGGGGACATCATATTCCTTTAGGCTAGACAGTTTATCTGTCGGAAAACAACAGAGAAGTTATTAATCTTTTAAATCTTAAGGAAAACTAGAGATAACATGTTAGTTCTTTTTGATTGGCTTCATAGGCTGTTTTACCACATTTATTTAATTTATTTATATTTTTATACAGAACAACTGAAGTTCAAAATCTGTGTGACACATTTACAACCTGACTGGGCTTAAAACTTTTATAATGATGACCAGTGTATGCAGTTAAATTGGTGTTTCATCCTTTCTACTGTGCAAATTGAAAATTTGAGTTAATAAATATCCATCTGTCTGTACTTTCTCTGCCTTGGGTGTAAATGTGCTGAAAGAAGGAATGACAGGCAAGAAAAGAAATACGAAGAGACTGACAAAAATGGAAGGAAAAGATCTATGAAGTGATAATTAAAATGAGGTGAAAAAGAGCAGAGATGGTGTTAAAAGTTAGTAGGCAGGAAAAAAAGGGGAAGCAAAAAGCAGCCAAACAGTAAATAAATGTACTCAGATTTCATATGTCCCTTACTCCTGAGAGTGCCTTTGGGTGCACATTCTCCCTGGCACTCGGGTGCCACTGCCTGGCCCTACTTGCAAAATCCCTCTGTATAACACAGGGTGTTGGTTGTAGCTGTCAGGGTTTTGCAAGCTACAGTTTATTGTCTATTTTCATTTAACTTCCAGTGCCATGGTGTGCTTGTAATAACATTTGGTTTATTATGGGAAACTTTTTTTTTTTTTATGGTGTTCTATCCAGAACAACTAGAGGGAACTAAGTCCCAAAACAAATGGGTTAAATCAGTCCTGGCTTAACTGCCATGTCAGTATTTTTCTGATAACCATTTTATACTGAAATGACAGTGCCACTGAATAGCATGTGCTAATGCTCTTTATTTTTTCATAATAACACTACCTGTCTGTTATTTAAAACAGATTTTTCAAAAATAATTATTGCTTGCCACATGCTTAAGTACTTTCATTAAATGTTTTCATTAAAAGAGAGACTTGCAAAAGGGACATGCTACTGCCTACACAATAGGACAGTGATATCTGTGTCCTCAGATGCAAACAAAACTTATGTTCTGAAAATATTTCTCTCCATGTTTGTGCCTTAGCTAAAAACAGATTCACATAATAAATACTCATAGCAATGCTAAACTACAAGCACTGAAAAAAATGAGAGCTTGCCAGAAAAAAAGTTTGCTTATACAGCAGATAATGCTTCAGATTAGTCAGATTCTTCCATTTTATTTTGTCAGCAAAAGGGCAGAAAAGTTTTTTTCTCCTCTTAGATCTTTTCCTTACATCTCTATTTACTGCTAAACCCTGCAAAGATTTTCCAGTAAGACTTAATCTGTTCAGTCATCACTATCAGGACAGGGCTGGAGGAGAGGTCGAGCATGGATTCCTCAGTTTTAGCCTTCTGTTTTAGACTTGTAGATTTTAGACTTATGTATCAAAAAATAAGGGAGCTTCAGAATTTAAAATTACTGATTTTCAAGAGTAAAGTGAGAGATACAGGACTTGAGCCAATATTGGTGAAGAAGACTGGGACAGAAAACAGAAATAATGAAAAGGGCTTCTCATCTGCCCACTAGACAAGGCATTGCCCAGTGTAGGCCTCTAAGAGTCACTGCTGTCCTGGTGTGAGGACACCCCATCATGCAGTTTCTTCATCAAAGGAGAATCCCATTTCAAGGGAAGTCAGATGATAAAGCGTCATTCTGCTAAGTGTAATTACAAAATACTTTCATCCGTCATAACTAATGAAATGTGAATTTTCTACACATCCAACTAAATTAAGGTGTTTACAATGCCCTTTTATTTTCCTCTCTGCAGCTCTTCCTATCTAGAAAATGGAAAACCAGTTGTAAATGTACCTCAGAATTAGGAAAAACAGTACCTGTGCTGCACACCCATGTGGATTTGAGACCCCAGTAAGGATGCAATTGTGCTGTGAATCCATAAATGGCTCTTGCATCAGGAGCAGCTGGTCAAACAGTACCCGTATTTCCATGTACATCTTCATGGTTTGTGTTATTCTGGCCACAGTGGTTGGAAATTTGACAGTTATCATCTCCATATCGCATTTCAAGCAGCTCCATACGCCTACTAATTTCCTGATACTTTCGATGGCTACCGTAGACTTCCTGCTGGGATTCTTCATCATGCCTTGCAGCATGGTGCGCTCTGTTGAGCACTGCTGGTATTTTGGGGAGTTCTTCTGCAAGATCCACACGAGCACGGACATTATGCTGAGCACAGCTTCTATCTTCCATATTTCCTTCATATCCATCGACCGTTACTATGCTGTGTGTGACCCTTTACGATACAAATCGAAGATAAATACTTTTGTCATCGTGGTCATGGTGTTCATAAGCTGGATGGTCCCTGCTGCTTTTGCTTTTGGGATGATCTTTCTAGACCTAAACTTGAGAGGGGCAGAAGAGATTTATAATCATGTCCACTGTGCAGGAGGATGCTTTCTCATTTTTAGTGAAACTTCAGGTATTGTGGCCTCTGTAGTGTCTTTTTACATCCCTGGATTTGTTATGCTGTACATCTACAGGAAAATATACTCTGTAGCCAAGAAGCAGGCAAGATCCATCGATGCAATTAGCAAAAAAAAGATGCAATTTGAAATGAAGCACCACATTTCATTCTGCAGAGAAAAGAAAGCTGCTAAAACGTTAGGCATAATAATGGGAGTGTTTCTCATCTGCTGGACTCCATTCTTCTTCTTTACGGCTACCAATCCATTTATGAATTACGTGATACCGCCTGTTCTCATTGATGCTTTGGTTTGGTTTGGCTATTTAAATTCTACACTTAACCCAATTGTTTATGCATTTTTTTACATGTGGTTTCGCAGGGCATTGAAGATTATTCTGTTTGGAAAAGTTTTTCAACAGGACTCTTCTAGGACTCATTTGTTTTCAGATTAACGTTTTAAATCGTTGGATTCATGGCTTTGAACTTTTGCCTGGAGGCTGAACTCCCAGATATAAGAACAGTAAAAGAAGGAAACACCTATTTGTTTGCCTGTTTACCAAATGTAGCTCAAATAGATAAGCAACTATTTTGCGATATGTATTCTTTCATTCCAGATTGGGATTTGTATGTGGTGTTTTGATTATATCTATTTATTTGCAATGCACAGAAGAGCAAGACTTCAGTTTAAAAAAAACTTACAGCAGTTTATATCCCTGATCTTAATTATTAAAAAACTACTCTGATACAACAGATTAATTTCTTGAACAAGATATGTTTATATTACATTATTTGTTTTCATTTGTGCTCTCCTCCAGACAGAGAAGGAAAATCTTTTCCTTTGAATTTCTCGGAATCTTTGAGTAATAACCCAAAGCTCTCTAAGTTTTGTCCTTCCCCTTCCATACATGTGCAGAGCTCAAAACAGGCCAATAACCAGCCATACCAGCACACTTCATGGAGGAAAGATGAGGCAGAGAGAAGTTGTGCTGCTCTTTCTGTTTCCATTTCAACTTGTACTTGACACTTATGAATTTGTCACTTAAAGGCTTTGCTGCTTAATGAGATCAAAAGCATGTTTAATGAGATCAAAGAAAAAATATGAAGTATGAAGTGAAAAGCAATCACAATAAAACTACATTGCACCCGAGAATGCCAGAAAATTATGTCTATCTAATGAATGTTTAGATGTAAAATATTTGCCACTTTGCAACTAAGAGAACTTTTTTTAGCTTGGACTTATCGCTGTTTTGTCTGTGGCAATTCTGTGACAGCTTTCAAGGCAAGCATATAGAGAATTGTGAAGAAATCATGTGGTTGAACTCAGCTGGATTGTGAAGGAACAGTACTGGCAGTGAGCAGGAAATGATTAGTATCTGAAAAGAGACCATGTAGAGAAATTGACGACTCTGTACTGAAGCAAGAGCTGTATTCAGCAAAAGGACCTCCATTCGTGTTCCTCGTAAAAGTGTGTCATATGTGTATCTTGTCTTTGTTTTCTGTGCTTTGTAGAGCACTGAAGCACTCTGTGCTGAAAAGCTTGAAAGTTGAATGATGATACATTTCAGCAGGGCAAAGTATCAGGATCTGAGATTGTGTCTTTTACTGTTTCATTGCCATCTTGTAAAGTTTGCACTCTCCAAAAATACATAGAAAGGAACAATGAAACATACACCACATCAGCACTTCTGCTGTGGATCCTTGCTAGTGACAATATGACTGCTTTAATACTTAATGTCACAACAATAAAGTGAGATAAAATTTTTAAAAATCTCTGATAAATAACAGGTAATTCTTTTCTTGCTTCATCTCCAGTGAGTCTGGCCTGCTGAAATAAAGTGTGTGGTCACTTGGACACTTTGACCTCACTTGAAGTAACAGTGTCAGAAGTGCTGTCAGGTGTTACCTCCTTTCTTCTGGCAGTATTTTAGATTGAAGGAAAGATAGATCCTCTATGACAAACGTTGCCCATCTAAGGCATTTTAAAGTGTATTTAGTAACGTCAGCGCATATTAACATAGCCCCTTCAGGAAGTCAATGAAGTTGTTTTTTTCCCTCATTCCTTTTATCTCTGTGTTTCCAAAGAATTCCAGCTCTACAAGAGTTTACAATTGGTCATTCATTTCTTATAACTTGTTCTGGTTGCAGGAGGAGTTTGTGGATGAATATGATTCCAACTTGCTTGCAGGACAGACTGTAGTTCAAATAGAGCATGTCCCAGCAGTCTGTGCCTAGACTCTACCGCAAAGCTACTTTTTATAAAACCGTAGAAACCAGAGCCACGCTCCTGAAGTGAGAAAAAATTGGGGATAAAGACAGTCCAATAGGTAGTGCAAAAGCCATGTACGAAAGTAAAGCAATTTAAGGAATTCATCTCTACTTCCCATCTGCAAAGCAGATCTTCAGCCATTTCGAGGAAAGGAGGGCTCCACAATGTGTAAACGGTTACTTGGAAAAAAACCCCACTGTAACTCCCGGCATCCCAGTTCCTCCTTCTTCCCTCAAGGTTTATTGCTGAGCACAACATCATCACAGGGTGTGGAGTACCTCTCTGGTGAGTTGGGGTCAGATGTCCCTGCTGTGCCTCCTCCCAACTTCTTGTGCACCCTCAGGCTACTCAAAGAGAAGGCCTTAAACCTGTGTAAGCACTGCTCAGCCTTAGCTTAAATGGGGGTTGCATGTGTGTCATCAACATTGTTTTCATCACATCCAAAACATAACTCCACAGAAACTACTATAAAGAAAATTAACCCTATCCCAGCCAAAACCAGTAGAGAGGGCATCCAAACATTGTGGCTGCATAAGATCACCATAATCTACTTAGTGTAAATGGAAATAGTAAATGAAATTTTCAGTGTACAGATCAACACTTCTCTGGGCAAGCCAGCCTAGCCAAGGTGTCACCAATATTTTTTCTCTGCAGATTTAAGAAAGAGTTTCCACACACAGATTGCTGATGAACTTCATCTTCACCCAGAAGGCCGTCCTCCTTCTTCGTAATAACCTAAAGTACAAGCCAGCTTTGTGCATGGCCCAGCTCGGAAAGTTTCAGAAATAACCTTTTCCTCTGGTGTCCTATTACCTAATGGTCGCACTTTCCCAAAGAGCCTGCTTGCCTTCTACTTAACAGAGAGCCTTCTCTGCCACAGCGACTGTAATGAAGTCCCAGGTTACTTTGTCTCATTAGCTCTAATCACAGACAGTGCAAAGCTATTTCTCACTGTGAGGGTGATGTGCAAATCAGATGTGTTAATGAGGCCACAGGGACCCTATTTGAACCCAAGATGTGGATAAATTAGGAAAGCATAGGAAAAATGCCTCACGCTGTTGTCCAATCAGATTATGAATTAGGTCTGGTGAAGCAGAATATACTTTACTGTGATCTTGAAGTATCATAATGCAAATGAAGTGCAAAGGGTATTGTCAAATTCCTGTCAACATTTTTAGTTAGTGACCTTATTAAACACTTCCCAGATGGCTATCTTTTGCAAAACACATTATTCTCCTGTGGGTGATTTCAGATGTTTTAACTGCCCTGAAAACTTGTGCAAAACAATTACTCCAGCATGATGAAAGGCTCTGTTCAATCAGTAAACTTATGTCTGTTCATTTTCCACCAGTGAGGACCATTTGCAATGTCACCTTCTTCTCATGCTTTGAACATAACCGACAGCAAGTTTCAGAGTCCTGAACGAAGGGTGGTACCTGTGTCCAGATCTCATGATCTCTCAGATACCAGAGGCAGGAGGATTGGAAAAGAGGAGGAGCACCAACTGTCCATTCAGGAACCTTCTGCAAACATCACAAAGGAAAGCGTCACTCAAAAATGGAGCATTTTAAACTGCCCCTTGAAACTCTTCACTAGTGTATTCATTTATAACTACTGCAGATGGACTGCAGTCCCTTACAGGAGATAAACCTCAACGTGTCTCCATGCCCTTTTAGTCAGTGGAATTCTAATGATAGAAAACAAGTGTATAGGGAAACAAAAGACTATTGCTTGTCATACCAATTTTACGACTGATTTCCATCAGATGTGTTCATTGCTAGCACTTTGTGGTGCACAGCAGGTGAGTTTAGCAGCATAAATAATTTGGTAAGTGGGTATTTGGCAACTGATTTGCAACTTTTAAGATGAGTATCTAGATGAGAAGCTGATTAACTGAAATCTCAAGAAAGCTGAGGTATAGCAGCTCGCCTAACTTTTCTCCTAGAGAAAAAAATACCAACATTTTAAGAGACATATAAATCCTATATAGTATTTACAGATTGAAGTGACTTGAGGGGTTTCTTTGTCTATGCATGTTTTTCTTCTATCATTTAAAATTTACTATTATTACGATGTATACAAAATACAAGAACTATATTTTACAAAATGCTCCAGATACAGAATAAAATGTATATTATCATATAATTTTGTAATTTAAGAGGTAATTAAGTTTTCAACTTAACTCTTTAAACTTTCAACTGCTTTGTTTTAAATACTATTTGCAATTAATTTTATAATAGCTTCCAGTTACTAAATTTCATGTACCATTTCAGAAGAATAATTGGTTGTAGCTGTCTCTGTTTAAGCCAAGAGAAAATTTTACTCTGAATTACTGCATTTCATTTAGTAATGGAGTTCATACTCTTGACTTACTTTATCTTGTATTCTCATGTTAGGATTTGGAATATTTTGGAAACTTGTGAAAATTAAATCTGCTGATGGAATTGCACTTCCAAAAGAAAAGTCTGATAAAGGATTGATCATGCTTCCTCCAAATATCTCAAAGGATTTGACTGATTGCTCTGAGTTTGGAAACAGATCCTGTTCTGAGAACTTTAGGTCAGCAGGAGTACGAGGGGTAATGTATCTATTGATAACAGCAATCTTCATTCTCACCATCCTTGGGAATCTGGCCATAATTGTTTCCATCTCGTATTTCAAGCAGCTTCATTCTCCCACCAATTTCCTTATCTTATCCATGGCCGTCACAGATTCCCTGCTGGGATTTGCCGTTATGCCCTACAGCATGGTGAGGTCTGTAGAGAACTGCTGGGTTTTTGGGCTTATATTCTGCAAAGTTCATTACAGTTTTGATGTGATGCTCAGTTTAGTTTCCATTTTCCATCTTTGTTCCATTGCCATGGATCGGTTTTACGCAATCTGCCACCCTCTGCATTACTCCAGCACCATGACTGTCGCAGCCATAAAACAAATCATAGCCATGTGCTGGTCAGTGCCTGCTGCTTTGGCTTTTGGTGTGGTTTTCTCTGAATCTTATGCTACTGGAATTGAGGACTATGAAATGCTGATTAAATGCTCAGGCTTGTGCCCGATTGTGTTCAACAGACTGTGGGCAGCTTTTTTATTTACAGTTGGTTTAATTGCTCCTGCTTGCATTATGATAGGGATTTATGTTAAAATTTTTACAGTCTCCCAAAGGCACACAATGGAGTTGAGCCAGGCACACAGGCACTCAAAAAATAATAAGGAGCATGAGCTTTCTAAGAATAAAGACAGGAAAGCTGCTAAGACTTTGAGTATTGTTATGCTTGGTTTCTTAATATGCTGGTTTCCTTGTTTTTTTGCAATCTTAATTGATCCATTTTTAAATTTTTCTACTCCTTTACCTCTGTTTGATTCTCTAAACTGGCTTGGGTATCTAAACTCCTTCTGCAATCCATTAATATATGGATTTTTCTATCCATGGTTTCAGAAAACATTTAAATATATCTTAAAAGGCAAAATATTTAACCCACGTTTTCGTACAATGAAACTTTTATCTGAAGATCAGTCATAGTCATAGACTCTGCTAGTGACAGTAGCTCTAGAAATGAAGAAGAAAGAGTGGATTACTAGATATTCACGGTTTGATAAATGCCTGAAATGTGCAGTATGAATTTTATGAGTCAGTCCTGTAGAATTATCTCATCTAGTATTTCTTTAATAAACCAGACTCCCAGTTTCATATGATATCTATTTATCACTTGTTTTTACTCTTAATGCCTTGATAGTGTTTCAGAAGTGTAAGTCTGCCTAAAATCTCTAAATGCATTGGTTTGGTTTTTTCTTTAATTTCAGAAATTATTTACATACAGGTCACAATTTCAGTATTTCACCTAATCTTTTATGTATGCAGCTAATCTTTCTTAGAGTTCACTCTTAATAACCCTAAACTGAACATATCCCAGGTTCACATAGTGAGTATTTGTCACCCTTTTGTGAAGCGAGCATTAAGCAGATGTATTTGCTATTCCCAAGCAAATGGAATGGGAATGTAATTTTGGCTTGCAGTCGATCTTTTCCCCTGAAAACAATAGAATCAGGTTTTCTTTACCTTTTATCCGCTGTGTGCTTCATACTTGGGAAGGAGTACTCGGGAACAAGAGCATGGCTCGCACTCAGCTCTGTGCTTGTTTGGTCTTTGTTTAGATGTCAGGCTCCAGATGTCACCAAATTTGCTTGCTGATAGTTCACCACACCTTCACATTGAATTGGAACCTCTAATTTAGCTCCTTGCCATGCTGAGCTCCCTCCGAAGTCAGAGAGAGGCATTGTCAGCATTCACATCAGTTACATGTTTAAAATAAGCTTAGCTGAGTTGTCTTTACTGAATGCAGGCACTGCAGTGTTTTTGCTGTGAATTGTACCTCTGACTTACCTTTTGTGCTACACATACAGTATATACTCTACCCTTATTAAAGAGTGACTACTAAAAAGCCATCCACGTTTATCCGCTTCTTGGTTTATCACATCTGCGTGCCTTGCCAGTGATAGCTGCTTGTTCGTTTGCTGAAAACGTTTTAATGGATCTGTGATAACATGAACACATGGTATTTTGAATCTGGAGAATTCCAGTTTCATGCCAACCCTGAAACACTTAAGACAGCAAGGACCTGAAAGGTCACAGACTTGTCTGAAGAGATATGTAACGCTCTCAACTTTCCCAGTAGAAACTTAAACCCCAAGATCTTGAAGTTGACACAAATACGTTCTTTGTGCACAATTGTCGCTAGCTGAACAGCCAGACCAGGGAACAGAGAAGGGCTAGATGCAATAAAGTCTTTAGGCACCTGGAAGGTGGATAATATGTTGTCCCATGCCATTGCTCCATGCATGTCCAGGGAGACCCCCGGGTTAAACACAAGGGCAGCTGGAGTGGTGCTCGAGGAGAGCAAGAAGACTGAGCAGCAGGTTGTTTGCAGCCAGTGACTCAGCTCTGGAGAGCTGGAACTCCAACACAGCCTAGCCCTGACTTTCAGAGCCTGTGCTGTTTCCCCAGGATTGTCTAAACTAATCTTAATTTATTTTAGCTCCTGCAGAATGTTCTTGGGAGCCAGCTCTCTGTGGAAACAGAGGGCAGCCTTTGCATACGACACCTTTCACACAACACCTTAGTGGCCAGGGTACCATCTGAGATGTCACCAGGAACTTTCTGGTTCTGCTTTTGGAGCTGAGCCATGTGAATTACACAGTGTTTGGGGGTGATGCAGAGAGCCTGCAGTGTGTCAGCAATGGCAGGAAGAGGGGAGCTCTCTGCAGCAGAGACCATCTTGCAGCCAGCTCTGTCAGATCTTGTCTGAATGCAGCTCAATGTGGCTTCTTCAGAAAAACTTGCATGCCATTAGGTCTATCTTTGTGTTAAAACTAGTCCATGGTGGGGAGTTACTGAAAGCTAACAAATTTTATATCATCCCTGACATCCTTCCAGCACTGAGACCATGAGTCAAAAGATGGATCACAAAAAATTATCACTAGTCTCAGGGACAACTACAGATGCTTTTTAAATGTCTTCACAACATTTGCTGTCAGCAGTATTTTCCACACTACTCAACTATTTTGTGGAGTTTAAATCCCTTCTGTTAGTTGCACAATAATGTGTTACATTAATGTTAGGTGTCTAAGTCTCTAAATACACATTTAGGTGTTTCTGAAAGCTCTTCTAAGTATTAAATGTCTAGCTGGTGACACACTATGCAATTGGAGACATTTAAGTAATGATTAAATTACTTCATTAAGATACAGCATAAATCATTTAGAGTCAACCCAATACATTACATCTCCTACAATGACAACTTTTGTCTGAGACAGCACATCTTCAGGGAACAATATCGACCTGTCTGTGAGGTTTCAGTGTGTCATGTCTTTCTGTGTGCTTAATGAGTGCCCTTAGATGTTAAATGAGGATCTACTTACCTAGTTTTACTAAACAACTTGCAACGTGTTAGAAGGTCTTTAGTAGTTCTTCCGGCCAAGGGCTCTTGCAGATCTCTCACATGGTCTAATTTGGCTCCTGAGCACCTTGTGACATGTCGTGCTGTTCTACCTGCTGTTAAGCCTGATGCAGGTGCTAAACTTGCTGCTAAAAAATACCCCATTGCTTGGCACAAAACCTAGGTCATCAGAATAAAAGAGATTTTTTTTTTTTTTTTTTAATGAACCACATGCCCTGGAACACAGGAGAACCAGAATGTCTCTGCTGGATTTTTTAAATTTTATTTTGGGTTTTTTGGGAGAGTTGTTTTGGTTTTTTTTCTGAAACACATGTTCATACATTATTCTATTTTTTCCACACTACACAGTGGACTATTTTAGCATGAATTCTGGTCTATATCAAATCCAGACAGTGTTCTTATTCTTCAGGGAATCAGCCAGAAGTGTTAGAATGTCTTGTATTTTTATTGCTGTGAATGATTCCAGCAAGAGCTACTGTTGCCCTTAGAGGAAGGGTAATTCTGGCTTCAGGAGGAAGTTCAAGCTTCCACATCCAGGTGATGAGCCTCAGTCTGAGAGCACTTTCATGATCCTTTTTCTTACTGGTACATCCCAGTTTGAACATGCAAGACAGATAGATGTGGTTAAGAGCATCTCAGACAGGATATCCACACTCAGCCTCCCTCTTGCAATGTCTCAGACAGCAGCACTCAGCATTCTCTTCAAAGCCAGTGATTTTTATTCAAAACAGTGCTGTATTTTTACTTTCAAATGATTTGCAGCTCAGGAACTCGCAGGTATATCTTCAGTGCCTGCTTGTGGTCAGAATTGTTAAATTCTGTTTTTTTCTTTTAATCTTTTCTGTCACAACCTAAACATCGAGGAAGGATTTCCTACCCTCTTGTGGAGTCCACAGGCAAAAGCAGCTTTAACAGAGAGGTCAGCAACACCTTATATTAAGACAGGGGTAAAAGAAAAAAAAAAGTTAAATCCTTGAATTGCAAAAACACCAGCTGAAAACCTTGAGAAATAGATTGATTTACTTTTGCAAGCTCTGTGTTGATTTTTATTTTGCATCTTAATACTGCAGAATACTTAACAAATATTTAGCATAAAGTTCCAAATTAGCTCTTCAAGATTTAAATTAAAAATTCTTGTTTACAAGCATTAATTTTTCTACTCAAAACTAAATCTGCCAAAGAAGTCAGAAAAGTTCAGGTAAATTAGTGCTTAACAGCATCCATTTTTCAGTTGCAATGTTTTTTATCATAAAAGCCCTCCAACATTTTAACCAGCTTTAGTGAAAATTAAGTAAGTGAAAGTAACTCTTCCAAGAAATTCCTGACAAAAGGTCACATACAGCTGTAACAGTAATACATTAGGGTAATTCATTTATTCTTATGTTTACAAAACCTAATCAAATTATCTTCCCTCTGGATCACTTGCATGTCAGCCTTCATGGCTGCAGCAGCAACAGAGCGTTGATGAAGCATTACAGAGAACACTGAGATAGAAAAGGATGTGCAGTTTCTCGAAAGACAGTCATGAATCTTTTTAGCTGTATACAAATCAAGAACATTCCAGGTTTTTGTGTAAGAAAGGAGGAATGTTTTCACTTCTATTTTTAATTATTCATTTCCACAAAAAAACCCAGGATGGAGGAAAAAGAGGACTCTAAGTTGCTTTGGGTTTTATTTAATAAGAGAAAAGATATTTAAACACACACCAAAAAGCAATCTGTTAGTGCTTTGGGGTGCAGACTAGACTAAGATGGAGAAGAACAGAAAGAGAGTCTTCTGAATCATGAGGGGAGATAAAAACAGGCGAGCAGTTTTCTTACTCTGATTTAGCACAGCTTTCTCTTGCTCTGTGCTCGTAAGCAGAGGCTGTCACTGCAGAAAGTTGCAGGCAGCACCATTTGGGAGGGAGGCAGCTGACCTCAGCCACCAGCCCCCATCAGAACTGTCTGCCATCCTGCACTTGGAATCCTACCCTCAGACACTTTAGTTTCAGAGCCTGTGAGTGACTGAAGCATAGTGACACTGCAGGGACCCAGCACCAGCAGAGCCAAGAGCCTGATTTTGTTCCCTTGTCCTTCAGTTATGTCGATTGAGAGAACTGACTGTCACAGCATCTGTGACTGTGATATTTGTCTCTAGGCCTGATGTAACACTGTAATCATGATGGTTTAAAGGCATGTTTGAAGACATAAAGATATGTTTTAAATAATAACAATTTAAATAATAACAAGGCAAGATTTGACTCAAAGAAGGGATTGTGTACTAAATGACATCTTTTTCCCAAGAAAACTTTCCTCAACATATCTTTTTCTTCAATGTGTAAGTAATTGTTCTATCTAGTTTTCTTCCCCCAGGACTGACTGTGTTGCAATACTTTGTTGAATACCTCAAGCTGCCAAATCATGACTTCATCCAGCCTCTGGAGCTCACAGCTGGTGTAGTATTGGCTTGATTTTGATAAGATTTCAGGGCCCAGAAATGCAAGGCATGAGCTTTGTCACTGTGCTACAAGCACATACACATGGAGAACCGTCCTGTCCAAAACAGTGGGAAATACGTCTGAGAGTGCTTCCATCCATCACCTCCAGAAATCCACTTTCCCGCCAAGTTTCTGGTCCGCTCCGTTGCCAAAACTGACTTTTCCCCAATGTCACGCTATGACCCACAGCACAGCCAGCTCCATTAAATCATGCTGGTACCTTGAGGCTCTCTCCTGCAAGTCCCACACATCTTGTGATGCAGTTGTGTGTAGCACCTCACCTTCCTGTTGGATTTCTCTCTCTTGATTGTAATTATACCATCTTTCACCCATTGCATTAGATCACCAAAATTGCCATCCCTATGAAAGAATTTTCTTAGCTTGTCAATTTGATTCTTGTTCACCTTTAGTTTGGTTTTGTCAGAGTTAAATACTAACTGGTTTGTTTAGTTTTGATTGGGGTTTTTTGATGTTGTTCGTTCGTTGGTTGGCTTCGTTGTTATTCTTGACTGCCTTTCTCCAGTAGTTGATATTTTCACTGACTTCTCAGCACCTAAGGACTTGTGCAATGCCACCTCCTGGATGGATTATTTCAGCTCTGCCTGCAGGCCTATAATTTATGCTTTATCATTTGATTAAAAAACCCCTTTGAAAATGGTCATTGCAGTTGTAATACTCAGACTGCTATTTTCAGTGTACTCTACTGCCCTCCTGACGTATTCCTTATAAATTAATTAGCGACTCCTGGAATTATTTTCAGAAAACTTTGCAAATATTTATATACGTTCTTTTATCTTTTCAGTATTTGCATATACTGTCACAAACAGTAACAGGTAACCTGTGAGTGGACTCACATACAGCAAGATAATATAATAACCTAAGAAATGTTGTGTTGGATTCCAGGAAATGACCCAGCACACTGAAACATTTACAGGATACATTATCCAGATTCTCTGGTGTATGTACAGAGTCACAAGGTACATGGCCAAGTCACTGAAGAACCATTGTATCCATGAGTCAATGGAAACACTCATGCTTAAGTCACATGAGGTAATTATTTAGATATCATTGCCTGAAAATTAGCACCCTAGTCACACTAATCTTTCCAAATGAACTAAGGGATGAGAATGGAGCCAAAAATTTTCCAACTGAAAACACTCCATCACCTTTATCTACTCACAGGACTGCAGACATGGTAAACCAACCTCAGTCTGCTTTTACAAATGTAATTTTTCATTCAGTAGATGAAAAATATTTTAAATGTGGGTTGATTTATGGTATGAGGGTCTGTTTTCTGAAAAGTTGCCTATCTCTCCATGTGCTGCACTGCACTGCTCAAGAAAATAAGTTATCATCTAGGAAGATGGGTACATTCCCCCAGAGGAATTAAAGTTAGATTTTAGAAAGGGAGTAAATCAAATATAAACAAACCCCGCATCGTATTTGTCAAAGGTTGCATGGGCAAAGCTTCAGCTCTGTCTTCCCAGTGGGTACTGCACTGCTCCCCTTTCCCACAGAGAGGACACCAAAGTGATGGCTGTGTGCTGCCAGGTACCTCCTCTAGTGTGTGAGTACAGAAGGGAGATGACTCGATGCGGTGATGCAGGACATTCTGGTGCATCTGGCTTTTCTAATATTATGGGCTGATCTTTTTTTTTTATCAGCCCATAATAATAGTGATAGTGACTTTTATTTCTTGCTGTAACAATTTAGCAGAAATCAATGTCTTAATCAAGCAAAAGGACCAGAGGTGCAACATTGTCTAGTCAGGGAGGAAGAAAATGTGTTTCTACAGAGTTTGAAAATGACATTTTCACAAAAAAATGTCCATGGAGCAGCCGTGGATCAGGAGATCACCTCTCATCTTGCAGACTCACCACTGGGCAAGCAAGGAAGGAATTGCGGGCAATTATACCGTCCATTTCTGCTTCCTTTGGTGAAAATTGCAGGGAGTGGATGGTGTCTGCACAGCCTGGGACCAGCTTGTCTTTCCCTCTCCCTTCCTTTTCTACTGGCTTAAAATATTCTAATTTTCTAATTTTTCTTCTCAAATGTGAATTAACAAGTCTTATTAATACCTTGATTGTTTTGGTTAGATTATTCCCAGCTGACTTATATTTTGCTCACTGCAAACAACAGCAAAGGGAATTAGGAACTCTGGAGAGGGCTGTATTGGTTGTACCTGCAGAACTCTTGTGCAGTTTTGGGATTACTTTTAACACCTGTTATTAATTAATCCTCCTGAAGGGAACAATTGAACGAAAGACTGTCACATTAAACTATTAAACTCTTTTCTATGTGTATTTTGATATTTTCTGTAATATATTTTGCAGTTCCTCTACTTCATCACTAACTTCACTAAAAACTGCTCTTTGGGATCACAATCAGAAAAAATCTTGGACAAAAAAAATTATGAAATAGAATGTTTAGAATATAATGAACTATTGGGATTTTTCACTTCATTATGAGATGAATATCAGCAAATTTGTCATAAATGAAAAAAGAGACAATAAAAGGATAACAAGATGGATAAATTGAAAGAACATTTTCTTTTGTATTAAGACAATCCTAGAGTGAAGCAAATATATGAGTTGTTAATTTCAAAGATAAGTGACAAAATATCTGAATTTATTCTTTTTATCGACTTTCTGAATTAAATTATCATTTTTAAAATCCTTCTGTAATTTTTCAGCTGATTAATTTGGACAAAAATGCTACAGATGGGGAAGACAGTGAGTTCTTTTCTCTCTATATTCACTTCCACTTTTAACACGCTTTACGTTGCCACAGTTAATTTACAGGGGAACTGCTTCTAAAGCTGATCATGTCGGTGTGTCCTACATGGGTACTTGAATGGATAGAACACAGACCAACGTAACTGAAAGCAGGAAACATAAAAGCAAAAGTTACATAAAAACAGGATGCAGCAGGTGGAGGAATTTCTTGTGAGTGCTTTGGACTAGAATTTTCCAGTTACAAACCTTAAGGTCAAATCTTGCCATTTGTGCAAGAAATATGAAGAGAAATTACTCACCACACCCTATGGAGAGCCTCTGTCTCAGAGCTGGGGTGTGCTACACCTAGCAGGACTTTAAATGGAACTGAGAGAGTATTTACTCTACAAACATTCCTACCAATGTGCATTAATGATAAAACACTCAACCAACTTCTTCAGAGCTGGTCACTGCTCACTACCAAGGGAGAGCAAAAGCCTGCACTATAGGCTATAGGGCTGTAGTACACGTGACAGAAGATTTGAGATATGAGTTTTCTAGCTCCATGTAGGTCATTCTAGGAAGCCCATAGCCATCTCAAACTATTGTATTCTATTTAAACATCCCACATTGTCTCTTTTGGTAGCTGTGAGGAAAAAAAATAACAGCAAAGGGGCAAGGATGATGAACCTTTTAGAAAATCAATAACCCTTTGAAATTCTCTTGTTCTATTTTAAGGAACTCAGATTCAGAGGATACTTTTAGGTATTTAGATCTTAGAGGTTATGTGCAGCAGTTTCAATAAAAAACGATGTTGGCTATGCATGAGTTCACTGCAGATTGAACCATATCTGATAGAACACTTATCCTATTTTTGGGGGTTTTCCTGTGGATTGCTAGGCTGCATAGTACATTCAACAAAAGTTCAGTTTGAGACTGTACCCAGCAATTTTGTCTGAAGAAGAAAGGAACTTTGTCTGAAGAGAAGGAAGAGTGTGATGGGCATCTTCAAATTTTGCAATAGCACTCTTAACTTTATAAGTTAATATGTGTTAAAAAGCTCTTCTTGTTCCAAAGTAGAAAGATGTAAATTGTCATTATTTGAGACTTCTCTTAATCATGAACTGGTCTCTTTTCCCATGACCAGATGAGAAGAGAGGGGGAAAAATACAACTACTAGAAGAACAAACAGCTATAGGAAGCATGCAGCTAACAAGAGACCAGCAGATGCCCCACAGCCTGCTGAAAAATGGTCAGTTTCTCACTACATGCAGCAGGCAATTGAATCAGGCCCCACATGTGTAAGAACTAGACAAAGGTATGGCACAGTAGGTATTCTGTAGGACATCAGTGCAATACAGTGATAGCTGTAGCTGCTACATATTTTAATATATGCAATAAAATAAACGGTAAAACTCTTTCCCCTTTGTTTTATCTTATCTTTTTTTTTGGTTTTTTTGAATGGCAAGAACAGTTTCCTTTCCTAGTACAAATTAGCTACAGCTTTGAGATGATGTAATCTGTTCTGACATCTGTTTATTTCAAATCTTTTTTTGGTTTTCTCCATAAGGTTAAGACTCTGGTCAGAGAAAAAATATTGGTATTCAAAATATTTGAAGCTAAAGCAAACATCTGGAGGAAGGTGACAAGAAAGAGGGCTTATATGATATTTTGGGGGATTTCCTGAATAGAGAGTGATCATAAAATTTTGGTGGTTTTAAACTGCAACATATATGAAGCCTTGTGCTTCGATTTGGAATTCAATCTTACTTCTTCCTCCCAGTGTCTGATGTCCCCCCAATTTGCTAGATTAATATTCATTGTTTCTTGGAAGAGAAGCCAAAGCTGCTTCTACTGTTCCTCTGTCTGTTCATGCTGTAGCAGAAGGCAAAAACCTGACCCCTACCTCATGTAGTTGTAGATTTTCTATAATAAAGCTACCAAACCCAAGGGATCAGCCTAAAGAGTGAAGAGCAGATTAGGATTCTCACAAAAGTTCAGGTACCAAATTACCACAGAAATATATAGGAAAGCTGTGGTACACACTGGAAGACTTAGACCATGAGATGAGTTTTAAGACTAAAACCCTTAAATTTAAAGGGTATGGGTAGGTGTTTATAATTATAGAAAGTGTCTATGTCCTGATTATAGCTGCAGTTGGAATGGCTGTTTAAGTTCAGGCTATAGTGATCAGTGGCTATTCAGAAGATACGAATCATTTGCCAAGTGCCACCTAAGGTGTTGTAGGTAACCTGAGATGCCTACACGGTGCTGGCATCCTGCACCAGTGAAGCAGTAGCAGAGAGCCAGGCAGGACACATCTGGGCTTCTAAAATGGCACTCGATGCTTATCTGTGTGGCATCAGGCTTAAGCAAGGCACATGAAAGAAGTTTTGACATTTAGCTGTGTAGAATCTGCAAACCTCAAACTGAGCTGTCCTAGGGGCAATTTAACAACATCTTACATTGACATCTTTTGTTCTGAACTCACTGCAGCCAAGGCTGTACAGAAAGGGAATGTCCATGGAGTTGCTAGTTAGTTTTTGAGATATTTTCTACCAGACCTCAACAGATTACAGAGGGTATATGCCATGAATGCATTCAATTGGTCACTTTTCTTTTCTAGTCCCATTGCGTAATCTGCCTTTATAGGTTTCTTCTGTGGAAATGGATGAGCTTTAGTCCCTCGGTGGGTGACCACCATCTATGCTGGCATGTAAGGATAGTGCCATAACATCTTGTGATTGTTGCTAGATCTCCTTTTTGGCTAAACTGCGGGCTGGAATGATGGACAAAGGGAAAAGCAGAACCTAGAGTATTGTGCATACAGTAGCAATGGCAGAGCAGGCAAGTGAGGAGGAAATGCTGCTAACATTCTGGGAGTAGTGAAGATCACTTTCCTGATTTTCTGACACCACACTTTGAAAATATCATTAAACAACGTTTTCCTCATCTTTATAGCTCTGCCCTGTGTACCCCTACCTTTGATGTCTGTTTAGTTTACCTAGAAAATTCTGTCAGGATCACTTTACGTGGGTTTGTTCTTTTATTTTGCATGGTTCCAGAAAGCAATTGTGGTAGTTATGAACTGAAAATGAAGAGGAGGATGAAGATGATGACGATGAGCTGTAAAATAATGAATATTGATCGCTCAACAATGACCCCATTTTCCAAATGAAGACCTATTGGATTCTATCGGAGCTAGTTGCTAACCTCACAGTCCATAGATTCTTTTATTTTTAATATTTTTTCTTCTGTAGGTTGGTATTTCTATATCTGAACAAAATAATGCTGTTTCATTTTATGCCCTTTATAAATGTTTATTATTTCAAAACAGTCTGTCTGAAGCTAGAGAAATTATGTATTTTCAGATACTACTTAATTAAACATTGGGCTTTTAAATAATAATGTCATCCCATTTCACTACTGCAGATTAAAGTATAATATGTCTTTGAAAATTAAAGAGAAAGGCAAACAAAAAATTGAAAATAAGTTGCTTGTGAACATTTTCTTGGTTTTTTTTTTTTTAGGAAACATCAATATCAGGAACAGAATTCTGTGTTTATTTAAAACATGCTATTATGTTAATTACTGTTGCTGGAGAGTAAGTGTCAGCCTAAATAACATGCAAATTGTCAATGCTTTTCTTCTTTTTTTTTTGTTTTTTTTTTTTAATAAATGGGTTTTACAGGTCATTCAGCAATAAAATTAACCCATAAATTTGTTCAAGCTGGAAACCATCATCCATCATAATTATGTACAGCACAGGGTACAATAGGAAACTAATCTCATTTCAGTTTCTGGAGTGGATATTTTTATTAAATTAGCTAACAGAGATGACAACGATAATAAGAGGAATTTTTGCTGATGGTGGAATGCATCAGTAATAACTGTCTGGGAAGCTCTGCCAGACTCTTTGCCAAATACTGGCAACATTACTCTTTCCATCTAAAGCCAGAGGTGCGCAATTGAGATGTGATAGCAGAGAATGAAATTAGCCCATACGGTAAATTATGCACCACTTACACACTGCTCATGGCTTGGAAAGAGGACACCCATCAGGAATATGAGGCCAGGGTTGGGCTGCTCCCCTTCATTACCTCATGCATTGTGCAGGTTCTGGGGAGCTGCATGGAAATGAGCACCTTGCTTCTGCGTCACTGGTGGCCCTGGCGCTTGTGCTGCCCACGCTGCTGGGCCTGCGTGTCTGCTGGCTGGAGCCAGGGCAGCAGCAGGAGGTGGGAGGCCCAAATACAGTCAGGAAGGTGGGTCCTGATTTGGATACTGGGCTCAGGAGAAGGTGTGCTTTTTCAAAATCTCACTATGCTGATGTAGCTTAACTTCCAGCTCCTTCAGACATTATACACCATACTGAGCATGGATCCTCTAACAGCATGTGGTTGAAGCTTTACACACATGACAAGAATATAAATGGCAAATACTCTGACCTTCAGTCAATAAATATCCAGAGTATCCTCCATGGTACACAGTGACTGCATAGCAGAGGCTCAACATTTCCTCTTTTCGTCGCCCAGAGCTTTCCGCATTTAATTCAGTAATTTGAAATCTGATCATGCTCTACAAGAAACAGGAAAGGTAGGTGAATACATGATTCTGAACTCGATCTCCAGGTAATGCTGGTGTGGGATCTCTAGAGAGGAGCCAGTGAAACACATGCAGAGACACAAATGCGTAGCCTCACTCTGTCAGCATCTGTGATGATAACACGTAGAGATGGCTTCTTTACAACCTATATCCATGCACCATTGCTAGTGGAGGAAACTGAAGGAATCTTCCTGTTCTATTTAAAAGGATGAAAAGCGCATGTTCTCCCAATCAATGGCTTTTCTATAGGAGTTAACAGAAATACTCTGAGGGCATACCATGCTCTTAGCAGTTCTGATCAATAAATCTGACCAATAGTCTAGTAACAGTACCTTCATAATTATTTTATGATTCTATTAAAAAGGCTATTTAAGTATTTTTATAGAACAGACAATGAAAAGCTTATTTTATAATCCATTTTTCCCTCTCAGGCTGTAACATCATTCTTAAACTAGTTACTTTAAATAGTCATATCACAAAGACTTTTAGATATTTAACAATGAAAGGTGCATGCTTATGATCAATGAACAGGTGAGGACCAGGATTTTCTTCATAAAACAGACAGCTTCACTAGGAAAACATTTAGATACCTTGCTTCCATAGAATGAGAATGAGTATTGATCAGCGATAATTGTGTCTTACCTTTAAGCCTAAAAAAAGTACTCAAGTGGTGATCTGCAGGTAAAACATTCTCTGACAAAGAGTCACTCTTTTATCAGGAAATACATTCTTGTAATCGTGTAGTAAAATATGTACTGTTTTCAGGAGAAAAACTGACAGGCATCTCAGCAGAGGTTTCATAGAACAGGAGTGACTGGGTCAATCAATATGTTTATATGACAAACACAGATAATAATCAAGGTGGGGCCTTAATTTGGAAGGGATTTGCATTATACTCTCATTAGTGCACCATCTAGTGGGAACATGGGGGAAACACCTGCACATGTAGCAATACTAAAATCCCTACTAATAAAAATAGCCTATTAAAAATAGATCAACTATGTATACAGCAAAAAGACATATCCGAATGGCTTTTTTCCTTAGTACCTTTAATTCATGGAAGTGAGAAAATTACATTACATAAGCATCAGTTAACATAAGAACTCTATGCAGGCATACAAGTCTTGGACTCTATGTCATCTCTCCTTTCAGCATGTTTTGAGTGCCAGCAAGAAACACCCATGTAAAGGGTAGTCTTGCCTCTTTCAGGCCTTTAACTTCACTGCATTGTGTTTGCAGTTGATTGGACTTCTCTCTTATTAGTTGGTTAGGATGCCTAGTAAGTTTTCCACTGCTTTAGCTATTTCTAAATCTTAGCAACGACCAAGATCTATGATGAAGCAGAATTAAACCTGCACTTCCCAATTTCTGCAGCTCTTCCTCAGGCGAGGCTGGGCTATGTGGAGGAGGTGGCGTTCCCTGCAATTGGGTGCTGCGGGCTGTTCTCTCTGTGGTATTTAATGTGCACTGTGCACGGGGGTATCCTGCAGATGAAGCAGCCCAGCCCCGGGGCTCTGCGGAGCTTGTGGCCCTGTCATTGTTCCTTTGAAGTAGCGGGGAGGACGCAGAAGTGCCCCAAATGCTGCGCAGGCAGCCTGAAGGCTCCCTGTCACTTCTCAGGTAGCTGGGCCAGGAGGAGCCTTAGTGCCGGGACTGCCGCTGCCCAGGCGTGGCCGCAGCCTCCTTGTCCGCCCTGTGAAGGCACCCTTCATTTCTCGTGTCCCTGGCATCGCTTGCCCCCTCTTCCAGCTGTATAATGTGCATCTCTGCATTTAAAGGCACCTTAAAAGAGATCAATTTCCCACTCAGTTTCTTTGAAAAGTCCATTCCCATTTAGAGAAGAAATGACCCAAGCTGAAGGCAGGCAAGGCACCTAAGCAAAGCAGGCTATTAACATAGTAACGTCGTATTTTTTCACTGTAATATTGTTTCCTTGTCCATGTTTTCCCCTTGCTTCCTGATGCAACAGCATCTTTTCCCTAAATGACACTGTCCCCATCCTCCACCCCCATTTTTTTTTCCCTTCGTACAGGTCTGCTGCTGCCGGCCTTGCCCCATTCCCCTCGG
>VZRN01000256.1:1868434-1911581 GCA_013397935.1 Dasyornis broadbenti
GGGGCGGCTGCGGGCGAGGCGGGGGCGGCGGGGCCGGAGCCGCGAGGGGAGCGCGGTTTTGGAGCGCGGTCGGTGGTGCCAGCACCAGCCCCTGTCACCGCACCCCTCCCCGTGACAGCCCCGCTACCAGGGCTTTGGGCTTGGCGATGCTCTCAGGGGAGAGCCGGGGCCTACAGCGGGTGTTTTACAGCAGCTGGTGTGGAATTGTAGGGTAGGACGGGCACCCCCGCCTTGTGGAAACGCTCCCCTTGCCGTTCCAGGTCCGAGGTGAGCATGTCAGCGGGAGGAGGGGACACTATAAAAGTGGCCGATGTAAATATCGAGCCGGGGCCTGGCGCGCCGGCCCCCGGCCCGACGTTTTCGCTGTTTTCCTGGTGAATCACTCACCGCTGCATCAGGAATGGGCGCTTCTTCAAACTCAGCATTTCAGTGAAAGGTTTCACTCCGCTTTGCATTCAGTGCAAGGCACTACATCTTAATTGAAGAAGCCCAGTGATAAAATCCCAGGATACTTTGCCAGAAGCAATGTGCTAATGTGGTGTGATCCCCTCCTCAAGCCGTTCAAAGGCAGAGGGCTGCGCGAGCAGGGCCAGTGGAGCCCTCCTGACGGGTCATTATCCAGGTTTGTGCTTTGCCAGCAGTGCAGCCCTTCTGCTTGGTGCTTGGGGATTATGCAATTACTCTTAATGGAAAAGAAGGAAAAGGGGACAAAAAAAAAGGTAAAATATGTCAAAATTAGAAGGAAGTGATGCCATATGGCAGCATTGTTACAAACTGTGTGTGTGTTTGTTTCATGAAGACGTCTTTTGTAGTCTTAGGAGAAAATATGAAGTAGCACTCTTCTTGGTAGCTTACACTGAAGTGAAACTCTTGGGAGAGGAGAATAAAAGAGACCATGAGCTATAGTCACTAGCACCCTGGTAGGCCTCAGAGAGACTTGGCCTCCATTGCAATTAGATTTTGTGCAAAGGTGACATATTCCTCCGTGCACTTGATCTGAGCACTTGGTGCAATGCAAACAAGCTACCGTGAATTGGTAGAATTGAGTGAGAACATCTAGCATGCCAGATATCTTGGGCTTCTCATCCATCATCTTTTTCACATGAGTTGTTTGTTGTTTGCCTACCGGCAGCACAAGAAACTTGGCTCTTTGAAATGGTCACCTCAGGTCCATTTTCAGACCTCTCATTCCCTCTCTTCCCCAATAGTTCCAGTCCCCAGCGTTCATTTTCCTGTTCCTGCTTCATTGTCAGGCCTTTAAACGCTTTATGCACTCCTCGGAAACATAATTCTCTTACTTAAGGCATTTTGCCAAGAACTAATACGTTCTTCTAGGCTTGTGAAAATTACGTGCTTCCTTCACCTAGTTCATTATAAATATCAGTGTAGATGAATCAGATGATTATGAGCATGTTCATTTTTATCCATATATACTAAGCGTTGGTGATGCAATAGGCCTAATAGAATTTCAGGCTTCTGTAATTTAGTTTTTTGTGCTGAGCAGTTTAAATGTCACTGCTTTAAAATGCATCTTTGTTCAACAGTATCATTTTTAGGAAAATGAATAAAACACTGACCAGTGGCACAACATAGTAACTACTTCAAAATCGCCAAACGTAGAGCTGTTAGACGATGCAAGCTTGGTTTTAGTAGATTTCAGCATCAGTAATGTGGCAAGGGAATTGTGCAGAGTGGGTAGGAAATGACCTTTTGACGTCTTTTTTGTTAGTGTTGCCGCAGTTCTTTATAAACTTTGATTGCTTTTTCCTACACTACATGGCTTTAACTTTGAGTTCTACCTGAAACCAGAGGACAAAAAACCCCAAATCTGGAACCTTTTCTTTTAAAAAGGCAAGAAGAACTTAATTTTATTGCCACTCTTTTTGCATATTTGTTATGCTCCACAGTTGGTTTTGTGTTATGGGGGCCTACAGTCTGCCCGTGGATCAGGATTTCAGCACATTAGAAGCTGTAAAAGCACCAAGTGGAAAATGTAATATCTGTCTCTAAATATTTTAGTTTACTTATAAAGGAAAAAAAAGACAAGTCCAGGAAAAAACCTCCCTCACCCCCACTTGTGAAAATAATGACAGATTTAATGGTCACCTGTATCTTACTAAGTCAGTTGCTATGGGTCAGTTATGAGAATCCCTTAGGTGCTCATAACTGTATCAGGAGGTCCTTATCTTTTCTGTAGCTAACATTGTGACTTGCTGAAATTTTTCCCCAAGCCTTTCACCAGTTCATTACTTTTGCCTATGTTTTTACCCTGCTTAAAGGATTTTGCGCTTTTATTTGCAGAGGGCGGTACTTTATAAAGGAATCCACATGTTGTTTAGGAGAAGCTTTGTTACTGTGACCTTTATTTAGAAAAAAAAATCCTATATGGAAAGCCCCATGACTTGTCTCTGGATACTTAAAGGCATAAAATCAGATTTAAATTCAGATCAGATTTAAATTTTCAAGTATTCTATGGAATGCAGTATGTACTTCTTGCTTTCTGAAAGTTAAGGGTCCATGTAAATATTTCTAGGTCCTGATGCTTTAACATTGCTCAAATGGTAAACTGTAACAGTAAACTTAAGGGTTAAGTTGCTTAAGGGTTCGTATCCTAATGTATATGAGCTAGATTTCTGGGAGAAGAAGGAGTCTTTGAATATGTAAATGAAAAATTACAAAATAAATTAGGTGCTTATTAGCTGTAGCTGACTGGAGCCTGCAAGAAATTCAGGTGACTGCTGTGGGATCTGACACATGCGGTGCTTGTCACATCGCTTCCTTTTGTCCTGATGGAGCTTTCAGGAATGCCAGTGGGGACCTGCTTAGATGTGGAGTCCCCACTTTCTCTAATGCATAGCCAGTGGAAAAGTGGATTTGTTCTCATACCTGACAAACACCTTTCTAGAAAATATGTCGATGTTAAGGTTCATTTTTTATTTTAGTATGGAGTGACAGTGTAATGTAGGAACCATTTAATGCAGAAATAATGAAAAATATGTAGCAGTTCTTTGAATTCTTTGAACCTCAATGCACAGTGAGGTCCTGCTTCAGTGAGTGTTGATGAAATGTTCTGATTTTTCATTTCATTTTTGCCTGTAGACTCAGTTCCTTGGATTTTCTTCAGTAGCTTGACAACCTGAATTGCCACTAGGTATACTCCCATTCAAAGGCAGAGATGTTGAACAGAAGATAAAAGGTACAATCAGAAACTCACACCTGACTGAAACTTTTAGAGGAACTGAAGACTACAAGTGCAGCTCTGTTCCAGTTTGAAGGCAAAGTGTACTTCCCACAACGGCAGCAAGCTTTTAACTTCCCTGTTTTGTAAGTTATGCAGCCAGTAATACCAAAATATGTCATGACAGAGTAGTTAAATGCTGGGAAAGTGAAAAGAGGTAATTTCTATGGAAATTCAGTGTCTTGATGAATGCTCCTATCCCACTGGATGGAAGGAAGTGCTTGGTGCATGCCTATTTTGTTTCCTGGTGGTTGAAACCCTGACCTTGTCTAGGTTATTAGCAAAATGCCAGTTGACTTTCCAAGGGCTCAGCTTATCTGTGTTTTCAGAGGAGTTTGAGTAACTCAGCACTAACAAGTGAAGGGGGTGTGAGTGGAAAAAGGGTGTTCGTCTGGTTCTGATGCCCATGTTGCTGTGAGAACTAGAAGGAGGAAGTGTGGTGAAGACTGGGAGGTGATGAGAGCTGATGGCTGACCTCTTACCTCTCTGTCTATTCCTCAGATCAGTCACTTACTCTCTCACCAACCTGTGTTATTAAAATACTCAGGAATAGCATTGTTAGAGGAAGAATGTGCATGACGTATACCAGCTGTGAATTTATATGGCTATCCTACAAATTTACCATAAATCTTAATTCTTAAGTGTGTGAGTTGATACAAAGTTTCAACAATTAGAGAGATGTACATGTGCAGATGAAAAGCCAGACTTATCCTGTGGACTTTGGAGTCTGTCATCTGAACATCTCTTTATCTGTTGTGTTTGGCTATAGTGGAAAGTTGAAAATTCTGAAGTCTTATGTATTGAACAATCTGGACATTTATCAGTGTAGTGCAGTGTAACTTGTTTAAAGATACTTACAGTTAGCTGTAGAAATTTGCAAGACAAAAAAAAAGAAAAGCAGTAACTGCTTTTGTCAAGACTTGGATGAAATATCCAGTGTATATCTCTTGATTGTAAAAACGTTCACAAGAACAGTGTAACAGGAAGCTGTTTGGTGAATACGAATATAAAAGAAGAAAAAAACCATGAAATACTATTTCAATTAGTTCTACACAAGGTAATTTGGTCTTTTGCCATCCCTTCTCCTTAGCAGCTGCATTTTAACTTTAACATTAAACATATGTTTAAGTTTTAACATTAACTATAATATTTAATTGAAAAGTTTTTTAGTCAGTGCTAGCATTGTAGTTAGCATTCTACTAAGGTGTCTAGAAATAGTCATAACTTTAAAAAAGAAAAACTGTCAGCAGTTCTGAGAAATCTTCTTTTTCACACTTAGTTTTTAGGTGGTTTCTTTGGATTTTATGCCTATGGTTGTATTTTCCACTGAACGGGTAGATTTCCTTACTGAGTCAATATAGCAAGATACAGAGCCATCTAGTTGCTGTTTGCATGGGTTTGGTCTTACACTACAAATTCAATGCAATGTTGCCTGGAGTTTCCAAAAAGATGAAGGGTTGTTATGCCAGCCTTGGACCAGATAAGAGGGATTTAGGCTGGCTGGCTGACTTCAGACTTTAGTCAAAATAACTTGAATCTGCATGTGTTACAGACAAAGACAGGAAACGACACTGCAGACAGCTATCATGACTTGTGGACAATAGTGCAGCGAGTAGGAGAATGCAAATACACTCCCTGGTTGCCTCGTCTGCAGTCATGTTGTTCATTACTAGGGGATATCTCAGGGCCTGAAAACTCCAAGCAGAGTTTGGGATCGTAGAGAAGCAGGCATTTCAAAATCATGCAGGGTTTGTCTTCATGGTAGCAGCACCGTGTTCATGTGGCACAGGTGATGTCACCTGCAGGGCAGTAGGGGTTGGCCTGACCTCTTGTAGTTACATCCCTGGTGAAGTTTTGGTGGGATGTACAATGTCAGGATCACTACAATGCCTTGGCTCCACTAGAGATCATTTCATATTACAGAGATATGAAAACAGTCATATTTTAAAACAACCAGGGTATTGCTACCTATATGAATACAGGCATTTCCAGAGGTGAAAGGAAATAGTATTTGGCAACAAGGACTGGTAATTGTTTGTATTTAAAAAGAATTTGTAAGGACTTGAGTATGTAAATTGTAGCACAGCTGCTATCATACTTGACAAATCAGTTGGCCTTTTCATTTCCTTCTTTTCACACGTTAAATGTGCTTTCTTTTTGTCTATCCCTGAAACTGAGTTTTAGAGGTGTCTCTTAACCAAGAAGCTGACAGGCCAGGAGAGGACATTGCTTGAAAGGCTTATGGTTTGGGTTGAACAGTGGAAATCCGAGAAAGTGGTCAAGTTAAAATGTTGAACCTATGAAGGTGATGTACAGGAGAGCACAACCTGGATGAAATTGTGTGAATTGTGTTGGATGTGCGTGTGTTTGATCCGTGTGCGTTCTCACTGCAGAACAGATAAACCGCCAGTTTTGATTTGCACACGTATTGTAATCTGTGTCTTGCTAATTTAGATTTAGCATATAAGCACATGAGCTTGTGCTGAAATTTGATCTGTATGGATGGGAAAACACCTCTAAAATGTGTTTAAATACCCAAGTTGTTGAAAAATGAATTAGTATTGACAAACACAGCAGCTGAAACAGGATAAAGTGGTAATTCAAACAACTTAGGTGACACTGGGTTAAACTAAAACTGAAGTTGATAAAAATGATTGGTGTTAAGAGGAAAGTGGGTGCTGCCTTCTTTCTGATGTCTTGTGTGATATCTGCTGGGTTTTTTTTCCAGTGGTTACATATGCTAGATTGTATGGATGGGATGGGTGATGCATGGTATGGAAATAACAATGTAATTGGTTTGGGACATTATTCGTCAGAGGATTTGGCATTTTCAGATTGAACACACAGCTTCTTTCTGGATTGGAAACAAATGAAATTTATACTCTATCTTTGATTACAGTGGGGTAAAAACAAGTTTGACGAAGGATAAACTCTATCTTTGAAGTACGGTGCTTTTGGAGAGAATAAACGTTAGTATATGGAGTTTCTTTAATCTTTTCCCATGTATTTTTCTTCAACATGATGAAGACCTTTATAAATGAATGACCAAAACATAATTGTTGTTTTCTGTAGGTAGAGACTGTCTGAATTTTTCCTGTTGTGGATGACCTTGACAGCAGATCTACTCAGCCATGTCTTACGGACCGGGTTTTGGGGATCCTAATCAACTAGCCCAGCGCATAACTTCTAACATCCAGAAGATCACACAATGCTGTAAGTTGCATTTAAGTATGTTTTATGTAAAATTGTAGTAATGGTGGTGTTCCCGTTTAAGGTGAGTTTCTCAGATTCATTTTTGGGAATTCACTCTGACTCTGCCTACTCGTTTGGCAGGTTTGTGGCACCCCATACAGCGTGTCCAGTCTTTCCTTCGTGTGTGATTAGCAGTGGTCTGCCATGGCAAGGATAAATAGTGTCACTCTGTACCCACCAGTTTTGTCCTGGACAGTTAAATGGCAGCTTAAGATGGTAGGTTGAGGTGTTTGCTGATCAAGGATTGCATCAAGCATTTGCTGAAGCTTGAATTGTTTAGCAGGGGCAGAAGCTGTGGCCTTGTAGCTTGCCCTTGGGAGTACATCTTAGATATGTAAATAAGATTCTGCAAATTTTAATATACTGGTGCTTAGTTTCATGCCACCTAGTTTTTTTTTAGCCACCTAGCTGGTGTACTCAAGCTAGAGGTTACTTAGGCTGCTGGGATTTTCAGTCCTTTTTCCCTTTTTGTCCATTTTCCATTTTATTGTCTCTCTGTGTGTGAAGCAACTTGATTCACAAATTATGCAAAGTATACGGTTCATCGGAAGGGAGGTAGCCATGAAAAACATGTGGCTAGTTTTGGTACATGTGTTTTATCTTGTGCAGGATGCAGAGTGCATGCAGAAATGAGTATTTTCATGTTAAAATTTCAAATTAATTCTGATCAGTAAAGTATGTCAGTTTTTATTAAAATTTTGATCTTTGTTTTGCAAGACAAATTCTAGAAGTTAGTATTTGTAGCACAGGTTAGTGGCACAGATTGGGTTTTTTTCTGTTTTTTCAGTTACATTTTGTATTTTCTTCCAGAAAGAACTTCTTAAGTTCTCAACAGACAGGAACAAAAATTGCAATTTTGCCGTATTGAAAAGTTTCTGTACATCAGGGTTGTATTTCCACGACCTAAGATTAGCAAACTGACTGTAAAAGTCTTTATGCTGTATTTGCTAAAACCTACTCAGTGAATTCATTCATTCTCATGGCTTCAAACTTGGTCTTCCAGAGGCAACTGCCAAACTGTGACAGACACTGATGTTCCAAGATGTGAAAACTAAGGTTTTTTCGTCAGGTGAAAACATAAAGTCAAGTCAGTGATTGAAACTGCAGTATTGTGAAAGACGCTGAACTTAGTTAACCGTCTTGTGCTGGACTCAGTGATTCCTTAATCTTATCTTTCTTCTTCCATCTCTTCTTTTGCTGCATCGCCTCCCCTTGTGACAAAGCATACTAAGAGCAAGCTGCCCAGTGTAGATAGGAGATATGCCAGAAGGGTTATCTGCAGTCCTGCTGTCTTTTGTATTTTGAAATTTAGATGGCTGAAGTCTGAGCAATAGGTAGGTGCTACTACCATTCCAAGACCCAGGCCCAAATGTCTCCTAGCCCCACTGCTGCATGGCTTCAGAAACAAGAGCTTTGCCCTGAAAATCTTCAGCTTAGCGCGTTTCTGGTTCTGGTAGGTACACAACTGGATTCAGTCCCTTGCTCTTCTGTAGATCTGACTGAATTGTAACCACTCAGTTATTCTTGCAGTCCATTGTCTGTTAGATTTTATGAGGATCTAGATCCTATGGACATCCTGAATATGCATCCTGAACTGAGCTTTCTAAGGGCTTATGTACCCTTTTCTAGCTCTTCTTTTTTTTTTTTTTCATGTGTAATACTTGTCCTGCTTTCTATTGGAAGATGTGAGCTGCAGAAAATTCGAGGTCGAATGGGAAGAAACCTGCAAGCTTAGGCACCTATAGTGCTAGTCAGCTGCTGAACACATCTCTTAGACTGCAATTTATGATCTTGGTTAGGAAGGATCAGGGGGAGACACAGGAATCTTGATACTAAATGCATAGATTTCCATCTAGGCAGTTGACTGGGTTTTGCACTTCTGCCCAGAAATGCTTAGCATTTGTGACAGGTGTCAACACAATTGAATTCTTCTTGGTTAACCTGGAGGTGTGTAGGTACTCTGGTTTTCAGAGTGAGATTAATATAGAGCATTTCAGATCACCAGACTATTTCAGGAGTTCCCTCAAAACTAATTCACGCTTCTGCTAACATGCAAGCAAACTGGGAATACTACTGCAGAGATGGAGATGAGATACAGATTAGTTGAAAGGAAACTGGCCCTTTAACTTGTGTGAGAAATACAGAAGAACTTCCTATATTAGACAACACAGTACTGCCAAGATTTCGTAATCCACCAGAGCTTATAGGAAGTAGCATGGGTCAGAACAACAATCTTTACTGTGACATTTCTTCAAGGTTGAATCATTATATACTCACCTTCCAAGTAATAAATATGGTCTGTTGCAAGATAATATATGTATATTAAGTACCTCACACTTCATAATGCATGGGCAGGATGTTCCTGTGGTATTAATACTCGCCCTTCTTTCCTAGTTCATGTATCCCACTGTTATTGATTGACTAGGAAAGCTCTTCTCTGCTGGTTTAACACTACTTCAATAATTATATCAGTTGCGAGATAGTATTGTTTTCAGTTTGGGTTGTTCTGTGTTAATTGGAGGACCTACATTTGTGTTTGGTAACACCTTGGTTAGCCTTTTAACTTTAAATAACAGATTTTATTATCTGTTGATCCAATCATGCAGTTGGCTATTTTGTTGAAGATGTGTTGAGAGCTGTAAATTGCTTCTGCCTTGTACAAACCTTTGTTCAACTACTGCAATAAATGCTATCTGTAGTGGGCTGTTTGAGTTTCTTTGGAGGAGAGGGTGTTGGTAAATCCATTTTAGGATCTTGAAGATTGAAATTGAGCTAGCTAATAGGAAGCAGCATATGCTGCTGTCTGTACTGTGAGTTCTCTTACAACTGCCTGTGTTAGAGATCCCCAGCCCCAGAGTAATCTGTGTATAGAAGCTTCTTTCAGCTGTTCTTTAAAGAAGGATCTGTGCTTTGTTTCGCATTTCCAGCATTTCTGCAGAAATAATTGATTATAACATCACTTAGTGACATCTAGAGAACAGAATCTGCTTTCCTCAGCTAAAACTCTCTTTTTATCAGTGACATCTCCAAGCCGAGATTTAGGGAATTAGTCTGTGGGGTATTTCTCTATTACTTTTGTTATAATTATTTCACTGGGAAGCTGGAATTGCAAAACTTAAGGCTGCTCTTGACATCTGAAGAGAGCAGCGGGCCTCAGGCAGGAGAGGGAGAGCTCGGCTCTCAGACCCACTCAGAGTTTTTGGAGTATCCATGTGAGTCTGAGCAGTGAGTTCTCTGAAGTCTGAGGAGTCTGAATCACATGTGCTTGAATGAGCTGCAGTGTTGTGTGCTGAACCACAGTGAGGTCAGCAATGCCTGCAAGCCATGTCTCGCTGGTTTGGTTTCAGGTCTGTGTTAACAGTGATGAGAAGCAGATCTGCAAACAGCTAAGGGAACTTTGGATTTAAATAATAAAGCCAAAGAATTGTATAATGAGCTAGACTTGGGCAGCTGCTAAATTTCTGTCTTACTAGAACAAAACTGATGATTAAGGTTTGATAGTCTGTCTGGATTCTAGTCCAAAGGAACTGTAATTCTCATTCCAGGCCTATCTTATATCTGATTATAAAAATCTAGGTGACCTACATTTCATATTTGAAAAGTCCAGTGTATTTAAAGGTGGTTGAGGTTTTTTCCTAACTTTCTGAATGTGAAGAACGAGCATATGGAGAAGAGATCATATGGAAGAATATACGTAGGGTGTAAAGCCCCAACCTGTCTGGCCTTTGCAGACAGAGAACCTATTATCAAGGTGGTTTAATCAGTGTTTACTGAAGGAGCAGTTGTTCTAGAACTGGGTTTCATAGGTTGCACTCTCACTTTTGTGGCAGCTTAATGGCAGCTGCTATTAACTTGAAACAAATCTAAACATCTTTCTGCAATATTTCCTTGAAATATTTCCTGTTGGTCACTCCTTTACAGCAACTGGATAGACAAGGAATGAGTGTGATGCACAGGCACGAGATGAGCTAGCAAAATATATTTCTCTGTGACAAAGCAAACCCTGCCTGCTCACAAATCTGTATTTCTACCAGGTATGTTCATTTACCGTACTGGGATATGCCTAGGAGGATGAGAGCATTGAATCCAGATGTGATTGGATTTTTTTTTTTTTTTTTTTTTCCCCCCTCACTTCTTGAAGGGCATACAGTTGTATAAATCTGGTCTTCCAACAAGTGGAAAGATGAAAGTACATGAAGCAAAACAAAAAAAAAGCCTAATTTAAAGGCTTTAAAATATGTAACTTTCAGACTTGTCACAGCTGAAGATGAGGGGGAGCAGTTCTTTGAAATCTGACCGTTTTCTGTGTTTTAAAGAATTGATTCTCTGTGTGTGGCTAAAAGAGGGAAAGCATTTTATTGAAAAAGGTGTTCCCCAGAGGGAGCAAAATGGGAGTTGAATTCCTCTACAGGAACAACTCCACAGTTATAAATGTAGGAAGGATGTAGTTAGAGGAGTAGGTGCCTCTTTTGCTCAGCTGGAGAGATTTGACTCATGTCTCTGACAGGAACTGTGCAAAAAGTAGCCAGCCATGCTTTTTCCTTCCCCCCACATACTTCTTAAATCACTCTGCCATGTGTGGGTCATTGAGGAAGCAGGCTAGTATGCCTTTGTTTTGCTTTGTAGTTAATATTTTATTTGTAGCTACCAAATATGTTACATGGAACAGTCCCTGAAGAAAAGTGAGAATGGTGCAGGCTAGATATGTAACTATCAAGTCTCCATTGGCATCTTCAGCTGGGCTTTGGGAGCTGTCCATTTAGAAGCAGTTTAGAATGCTGCCTTTTGCTTGGGAGCACAGAACAAAGCCTGATATTGGTAAAATATACCCAGTCTTTGGGTTTTAAAACACTTTGTAATAAAACACTTTTTTTTTTTGTTTGCAGGCAGTAATCAAGCAGTTAGAGAACCTACACTAACAGAAGTAATGCATTCATATTCCTTCCCTACCCATGCCTTCCTTCACTTCCCAACGCCTCCATGTTGTTTCAGTATTTTGTACAGAGTTGGTTGCAAAGCCAGTAAGAATGGCATAGTCTACCCTTGCTCAGTATTGGCATGGCAGGTCTCTGATAGAGTATTTGACTTCTTCATGCACACTGAAGATCAGCCCAGCTCAACAAACACCTTCTCTGCATGCCACAAGATGATAAAAATAAAATCAAATTCAGTAGTCACAATCCACATATGGCTGGAGGGAGTCTGGCTGACTTTGAGAGATTCTTTCTCACAGGGACTTTTGCTTTCTGCTGACTTTCTTTGTTGTTTGTTAAGGCAGCACAAGCATCAATTCATATAAAGCACATTCCTGGAAGGTCAGCTTAAGCCAGCAGAGATCCCTCTGTCATGTGATACCTGTCCTGTGACAAAAATTTTATTCAATTTCTTTTGCATGTCACATTTTGTGTAAGCTACTGTTTTCACTGAATGTTTTAAAAATGGGAGTTGAATTAGATCAATCATATGACTTTGCCTGTAACTTCATCTAGCTGTAGAAAATCATAAATGTAGATTAAACCCTGAAAAACATTAAGATTTTTGATAGATGCCTTTGTGTTGTGGTTTAAGCCCAGCAGGTAGTTAAAATGTTCAGCTAAAATAGGCTGAAACACTGGTGAAAAGCTGTATCTGTCACTATATTTGTAACACCAACAGGTTCGCATGATTACTCTTGGCTAAAGAAAAGCACAGATGGGCACATGAAAAGTAAATGAAATCACTGAGGTGTTGAAATCAGAGCCTGTAGAAAAACAAAATTCTGTTTTGTCTATATATAAAGTGTGGTTTTGTACAGGTGTGATTCTGAAGAAAATAGGCTTCCAGTAGAGCTTGTTGAGACTTTTAACAGTGGTATTGTCAGAAATTTCCAATTAGCTGCAGTTAACCAGATTTAACTTTGTGAGAACATACCAGCGGAAACAACTTTTAGGTTATCGTTGCTGTTGTCCAGAAAGTTCCTTGGATTTAGAATGAAGTTTTATAAAACCTGGAAAAGGCTATTTGGGGATTTTAAGCACCATTATGTCCCTCCACATTTCATTTTGTGGACTTTTGCCAAGGCTAAGGAATTGAGGAGAAAGTTAGCTAATTTAGGTCTTTCTAAATTCCTGTCTTTCTGCAAAAATATGAAGTTATAAAGCCCACAGTTCTTTTAGAAATAAACTATTTCTCAAAACTTCAAGCCTGAATCATTTTCATGCAGTTCTTAAAGGTTTTCTTCTATGTAAAATAGCATAAATATTTAAGGAGGTGTGCTTCACAGATTTGTTTATGAATCTGGAGAGTTTTTTAATATTTTTCTGTGTTTTGCCTTGTTTGTTAAAAGAATTTGGGTCTATGAAAACTTAAATATGAAACAGTGTCTTACTTGGATGACGTTGTACAAGAGGGACAGGGATTTATGTATGCTAGCAGCAGAATAGAATGAAAAATGAGTCTTCCATATACACCTCAGCACACTGCTTGTGTTAATACACGCAGAAAAGGCAGAATTTTTCCTTGACTTACATTCTATTGCATTACAAATATTACAGATAGGAAGGTGCCAGTGAAGACATCCACAATTTTACTGCAACTGTTGCTTTTGTTGATGGAGTGAGTATAAATGGACTCATTTTGACAAGATAAGTTTTGCAAAACAGCCTGCATTTGCAACAGAGAAGCAATGTGGCCAGGATCCTCGTGCTTCTTCCTGTCTCTAGTGAGTTGTATTTCAGACACTCTCTAAGGTACTTAAAGTGCCTGTTCCAGCTCAATTCTGTTGGATTTTCTTCCTTGTGGACAGGAGGTTGCATAGTAACTTGATTATACAGAGAGTCCTCTATCAAATCTTCTATAAAACTGCAGTGCTGGGGGTGGACTCCTGTCAAGGCTCAGAATAAACCCAGATCAGTGATGGATTGTGAGTGACCCCCGCAGTATCAGCTATTTGCTTGTGTTGACCAGTCTGCAGTGTGTCGTGTGTCTCCTGAGGTAGCTGCAGTAATGACCTGCCCTCTTAAAAAGCCAGACTTTCTTCATGTAAGTGGATGGGTTGTTTACTGCAGAAGTAGGCTTCTTTTTCATAATTTAATAAGATACTGGTATTCTTTAGGGAAATGTTCAAACTTCTGGGTTTCAGGAAGTTTCCAAGGACACTTCAGGATAAGAATATAAAATGTTTGATTTAATGACTTCCCCTTGGCTGAGCTGTAATAATTGATACATGATCAGTTATTGTGCTCTTAAACAATGTGTATTTAGTGTGTTCTATGCCCACATTAGAAGAACAGGGAACACTTCAATCCCACTTCACCGTGTCCTTGAAAGACCATTATAGATAGGAGTACACTAGAATGAAGTGATTACAACAGCACTGAAAAAACCGAGGGCAGATCCTGAACTCAAGACATTGTTGCTGATGCTCCTGGTCACTTCGGGGCATGATTCTATTTAGAAATGCCAGAAGCTGTAACAAAATATAAATAAATGGTACAAGACTGAATGTTTTCCCACTCTACCATGCTTACTGAGTCTTTAGACCTTAGAGCTCAGAGGACAATCTTCAGGCCATCCTCATTTTATTTTCTTCTCACACACTCGTCAGTTATTGTTTTTATGTGCTGATGCATTCTCCTGTTTTAGAATAATCAGTGTTATACATTGAATTAAGACAGAATAACTTAAGACAGTTAACTTAAAACCAAATTACTGAAGTTTTTAGATATTTGATTCCAGTTAGGTGAGCTCTTGGAGATGGGGATGCTTTCTAGTGTAAGCTGATATCTTTTGACTGGTGTCCTGGATTTGCTTCCTCCAATAAACTGTCACTCTTGGTTAAAGTAGGGCTAGCAAGACAGCACTGTGGCATTGTGATTTATGCAAAATTTTAGTGAGTGTGAACTACACTAATAGCTTTAAAGAGGCTCTTACACAGCAGACTTTCATCTGATGAAATTATTGCAACTAAATCAGAATCATTGTATCACAGAAAGCCTTAGGTTGGAAGGTAATCTGATTTCAACGCTTGGCCATGTGCAGGGATGCCACCCATTATATCATGTTGCTTGACATGATATCCCATCCAGCCTGGTTGTGAAGATTTCCAGAGATGGCGCATCCACAACTTTTCTGGGCAACCTCATCACCCTCACAGTAGAGATTTTTTTTCCTAAACCTATTTTCTTTCAGATTGAAGCCATTCCTTCTTGCCCTGTCACTAGGTACCATTGTAAGAAGTCTCTCTTCATTTTCCTTGACCCAGGAATGTTTTCTGCAGCATCTCTTCATCTTTAGTAAAGTACCCTCAGCTGAAGTGCAGAAGGAAAACACATTGAATTGGATTTGAATAAATTGAGGAAGTCTGTTGTCCCCAGGCAAAAGCAGTTTGAACTGGTGTAATTTTAACAAATAAGTCTTTTGTTCCAATAACCTGCTCTGAAGCAACTCTGAAGTTTATTAGATTCCACACAAATTAATCTGTAACTGGATGTTCTGTTTGTTGACTCACTTGTTCAGCTGGAAAGAAGCAGGAGATTTCTTCATAGTTACCCAGCCAGTTGCAGTGCGTGTGAGGTATTTGACAAAGCAGTTCTTCAAGGTGACTGTGCTGGTGCTGTAGTCACTGCTTACTTGCCTTTTGAAGCCATAGCTGGAGCATAAGAGTCACATGGGACAAATGTTGCATTTGGTGTACGCAAAGGAACAGTTTGCTGATTCTGTTTAGTTTCCTTGGGTTCAGGAATAAGGAAAATGGCTGAAAAGCAATGTCTTTAAATAGCTGTTGTTTTAGCCCTGTGAACTTCAGACAGTTACTAAAATCCTATCTGTCCCTTTTTAAGTACAGGATGGTGACACAGGTGGAACCATTGAAATTAACATTCAGGAGGAGCTATTCTGCTCCTTCTTCCTGTGAGGTCCCAAGCCTTGCTATTTTGTAAGGCCAGTTTCATTGTACTTGCTCTGCCTGCTTGTCTGGTTCTTGTCATCTGCAGTTCAGTCCCTCAGTGTCTGTTGCTCATGTTGCTGTTGGTGTTTCTTCCATGCACACCCAGTGGGTGCCACATTTTCTGTGGAAGCATTAGACCATAGCTTTATGAAACTGGGCAATGTGATGGGTCTGGATGAGGCACTGAAGGAAACAGCTGCTGGATGGCTATAAAGCGATCTTGTGTGATCCAAGTAAGAAGTGAGGTTACTGCAATGGGGTAATAAGCAGCACCCATTAAACATTTGCCCCCAGTTTTGTGCTTCTGTATTGAGTGTATCTCTGTATTATGTTATTGATACATGTCATTTTCCATCTGTAAAGCTGCAACAAGCTTGGTCATGGCCACTTGAGGTTTTAAAGTTTGGTTTTTCAAATGTGAAGTAGAATGGAGTTTGAGGTAGGAAGACTGCTGATTGTAGGTTATTTGACAAAGCTTCTGTCCTGTAGCTGGAGTTACTGGTAAGCATTGCAAAGTAAGACCATCCTCAGTTTCCTTTGGCTAATGCTGTCGATGAACATCACTAACAGTGTTTGGACACTTCTCAGCACTGCCAGAGAAGATGGGTAACCTGCAGTCTGTTCTTGGTTTCCATTCTCTTAGTTGGTGCATTGCCTTTCAAACATCAGGATTTTACTGAAGGATTTGGATGGGTTTTCTCCGCCTTTTCTACCACACCAATGCTGTGGTGTTACAGCCTGTACAGTGATTACTAATTCGCAGTTTGGGATTAAAATTACTTACACCTATGATCTTAGAGGCAATAAGTTGTTTACATTTTGGTCTTTGTTGTATTAATTTATTTGTGTCTTTATTTTAAGTTTAAAACTTCCTGTATCATCTTTTAAACATTCTGATTTCAAGGACCAGAACCAGCAGTTATGTCAACATGGATTTACTTGTAGTAATGAAACAGCTTTGCAAAGCTGGCTGAAAAACAATACAAGATGAGGAGGAAGGAGATGAAACTTTCTTCTTTGCTAGCCAGCTCTAAAGCAAGGGTAGTTGTGTGATCCAGACTACTACTTTCCTTTTTCTGTGCCTTTTTTCTTTTTTGTTCTCCTTAACTAGAGGAAGAGCTTACTCTGACTAGAAATGGAACCACTGTTTGGCTTAAAAATAAACATGAGCTGACTCCTGAATAATTTTCTCTGTAGGAATTTAAGTTAGGTCTTAATTGTTTCTCTGGCTCATCATTAACCATGTCTGACCGGTTTCTGAGCATATGACCTTAGAGTAGCTGAGTAGCTTTTATCAGCTAATAGTTGTGTATTGTGAGATCTAGATCAGGAATGTTACAAAGACAAGTGAGAAGTCTTAGTGTTATAGTATTGCGTCTTTCTAAGACAAGACTAGTTTTCAGGTGGAAAAAAATGAGATTGCTTTACGTGCAAGACAGCAGTTGCTTGGGAAAAAATGCATTTTGCTTGCATGGTGTCATGTACCCTGCTTCTAGCTCTGCTCAGCATCCAAAAGGGTCTTGCTTTCTTTTATTGCCAGCCCACAGCTGGTAAGATGCTGTTCCTGCAGGTGTAGTGTGAGCCCTGGCAAAGCTGTTGATTTTCATTCTATGCAAACATCTACCCTGATGTGCAGTGTGAAGTGGCTGCAGGAGTTTGCAGCCTGTGATGCAGGCTGTTGCCATAGCCTGGTGACTTTGGTGAAGAATGCCTGCATGCACACGTGGTGTGTGCCCTTGCGCAGCCCCTGAGCAAAGTCCAGCAGCCAGCTATATGTGCCCAAGGAGCCTAAGTGCTCAGGTGAGCCAGTGTCTGACTGCTCTGAAATGGATTCAAATAATGCACAAGATGCAGTCAGTCTTTGTTGCAGGATTGGTAATGTCCAGGATAGGAGGGACCTTAGATTACTCCTGTCTTTCAGAACTCCTTGGGATGTTTGAAGAATTGGGAAATTGGGGAAGGGAAAACCATGAAGAGTGTGGAAACCTAGGAACCTGTCAAAACTGTGCTGTGATCTTTGGTCCCTGACTGTTACCAGTATGTTTGCAGTGCAGAGCTAGGGCTTTGTGAGCTAGGCCTAAGCCTTTGGTGCTCTGAGACACTTGAGTGTAACTGATGGATTGAGAGGACCAGAGCAGATGCCATGTGCTTGATGTGCCAGCCTGAACTCCCTGCAAGGGCTGAAAAGCTGGTCAAATGAGGAAGGCAGTACCCTTATAAATACAACCATCATCAGTGAAAGAAGGAATTTAGGGACTTCTGTTTTACAAAGAGTAATCCCAGGTTTCCAGCAGTTTTACTCTTCATTGCCTGCTTGGTTCTTCTCCCTGCTTGTTTCACAAATGGAGCAGTGGAAGGAGCAAGCAGAGGTACTTCTGAAGTCTAACCTGTAGGAGGAGATCCTAAGGCTACCCTGTTTTCACTTGAGGAAAAGAAGGAATATTGTCTTATGATCTAAGAAGTTACAAAACTGGTTCTTGTTTTTAATCAGATTCTGTGAGATCTGTGTGTCCATGTGAGGGAACAAGACCTTCTCCCTCTGTGATCCAGGTGGTAATGTCCTTAAGCCTGTTTAAAAATTTTGCTTTTATCAGTAAAGCTATATGAGTTCATGAGCCTATGACTATAGACTGGATGTCTATAGTTTAGGTGGTTTTGTGACTATAAGTATAATATTATATCAAGTGTTTGAATGAGAAGTAGCCTCAGTAAGAAATCTGTAAAAAAACAAGCCAAACAAAAAGTTATAAGACTATAAAGAATGTCGTTTTTAGTCTATATACACTCCAGTATGTTTATATTAAAACAAATGAGTACAAAGGCTTGATTTGTTTAACTCATCAACCTGCAGGTGTATACTGTAAACCAAGGTTTCAGGAAGTTCAGCTTCTCTACTTTCGTTTTTATACTAGTCCTACCAACTTGGTTTTGGCTTTTTTGTGAAGCATCTGCAGGAGTAGGGCTGAAGACTATTGGCCAAAATTTACTTTTGTTGCTCTGCCTTTTTTCTGTTTGCCTGCTTGAATAAGCAGTATTTCATCTTTATGTGGTATACTTCATATAAACAAATAATTTAATTTTTCCAATAATATCCATTATTGTGAATGGTAAAGATGGAAAATACTAAATTACAGGCAGCACAGAAAAAATGCTGTCAGTTCAGTCCTTAGGATTTTTTTCTTTATTTTTTTCCACTTGTGATTTGAAAGCCCATTAGAACTTCGTTATTTTTATGCATACTTACAGACTTTTGGTAAAATGTGTTTTAATTTTATGCTAAATTTTTGCATCACAAGACCCGAACTGCTGTGAACTCTTCCTCTGGAATTGTATAGCTGACTAGTTTTGCAGTGCTGGCTTTTAATTTTCTCTCAGTTATCTACTTGTGTTCAGCTTTAGAAGGAGAATAAATATGCAATTAACTTGAAATGCCAATATTTTAAGTATAGGCCTTGTTTCAGAGAACTTTTATCTATAACGCAAACCTGCCTTTTCTGTACTTGCAGTTAAATAACGGACCTCTAGGTGGCGGTAGGACACACCGGTACTTTTTCTGTCTCTGTTTTGGTTTTCTTTTTTACTCTCCCGTTAAAAGTACGGACGGTATAACTGAGCTGCTGGGCTCTTAAATCAAAAGGGAGAGCGCCTCGGAACAAATACAGGATAATTAGTGTTCGGTTTTATAGTTACTAAAACTCCATGCTCTTGAAGATAACACCAGCCAGTTATCTATTTGTTTGTTTGTGTTAATGCATTACCCTGACCATTAAAAGGAAGCTTAATTACCCCGAGCTGGTGTTAATCAGTGAGTGTGACCAGCTGCAGCTGCCCAGGAGAAGTGCAGGCAGCCGGGCACTGCCTGGACATGGCAGAAGGAGGCAGGGAAGGGCTTAGTGGCCAGTGGTTACTATAGGCGAAAATCAAAAATCTGCACTTATGTTTTGCTGGTTTTCAGGTCAGTTAAAATACAAGCTGCATGAAACCCATCTTACAGTGTTACTCCCCTCAGAAATTCTGTTCGTAGTTTATGCCATTCAGTTCCCTCAAAAACACCTGCTTTAAGTATTTGATTTTTTACCTCATGTAAATCTAACTTTCCTGTTTTAGTAGTTTCATTACCTGGGTGTGCACAGAAAGAATTGGCTATAGCAGTTGTCAGCATTGGGATGTTTTGTAAAGTAATGTAGATAATTCAGTATCATCTACAACACTCACTGGAGACTTGTTATGAAATAATGATCAGAATTAATATTATTGCTAAAAATGCATTAAAGAATTGCAGTTTTAACTAACTGGTTAACATAACTCATAGCTTATTTTCTTATTTTACTTGAAGTCCTGTCTCATATAGATCTCTTCTATAGTACATGGGAAAATACTCACTTTTTTTTTAATATGTTTTTCTTCATTATGTAGAGTTGTAACTGGCTGCATTTTAAACTGTGTTTAGGAAAAAAAAATAGTGTGCTAATGAAGTGAGGAACCCTTATAATATCTTACCATATCTGTCTGTGTGGTACACCACTCTGCCTGGGGAGAGTCACAGAAATACAGGGAAGACAAATCTTCTCCTAGCTGAAGTCAAGCAAAATTAGTTATTCTGGATATCTATTGTTCTGTTTTAGAACATAAAGGTGTTAATTTGAGATAAAGCATCTTAAGGATGTACGTTTTGCAGTGTGAAAAACTACCTATCCTTGAAGTTTTTCTCCTTGCTTTCTTGTGTGACAGTAAAATAGGTTAGGCTGAAAATAAGGCTCAGACAATGTGTCACTTCTTGCAGTTCAAAGTGAATAAGTGTTATGAAATACACTCAAAAATCACTGGCAGTTTGTATCCCACACTTAAAAACATAAGACTCTCAAAATTGAAGTTTAAACCTGGACACATTATTTTTATTGTATTTTTAATGTGCTATAAGCCCATGCATGCTTTATTGCTGTCTCTTCATTGATGCATGGATTCTGAAATATTTGTGTAAGATAATGTTATATCAGTCTTCCATATGGCTTTCCAAAATTATATGCATAAAATAAACCAGAATAAGAATTGTGCTGTTCATTTAAAAAAATATTATAAACCCCTTGACTTAGTCTTACTGTAATAAAACTATTGACTAATCTTTAAATTGCCTGTTTCTGCCTAAAGACTTGAATACTTTCCCATCCTTTATAAGAAACTACAGGTTTTGTCTTTGACATGGTAAAAATCATTCCATGGTTGTTCTGGGACTTACAAATGGAATCTTTGTAGTAAGTTGAAAAAGTCCAGAGTATCAGCTTCTGTCAATTTATATGGCTTTAGAATTGTCAAGCAAAAATGCTTGAAACTAAGTAGGAATTTTCTGTGCCCCATTCAAATTTTTCTTTCTCTGCACAAACAGCTGCTGAAATACAAAGAATCCTACATCAGCTTGGAACACCACAAGACACGCCTGAGTTGAGGCAACAGCTGTGAGTACTTCACAGGAAAACATTTAATTTCATTGCATTGTAAACAATCTCTTGGTAGGTGATGAGGTGGATTTTTGTTAAAGGCAGAGTGATTGATTTCCCTGAGAAAGGTGATTATAGAGAAATATTTGAAACTTAAATGTTGAGATGTGCTTTCTAAAATTAGGATAGTCTGTAAACTTAAGTCAGCTGCTTTGCCTGTGCACATTGCCTGCAGTATCAGTGCATCTATAAAACCTGTGCTGTTTGTCAGCAAAGTGGCACAAACAGAATGCAATATCACTGCTCAAAAACATACACCTACACCAATCTGTTTGTATAAGTGCTTCCAGTCTGTCTGTATAAGTGTCACAAGGTAATGAATATATTGGGGTGGGTATTTTGTGAGGTGGGATACTGGGAGAGGAAGGGGAGTGTTGTTTCTAGTGATGAAAGCTACAGTAAGGGATAACATTATAGAATAAATACCAGAAATAGTATCAAAACAGAAGTGAAATGAGACTCCAAGGCAGATGCTGTGCTGGAGTTCAGTCACCTAAAGGCGGACTTTCAGTAACGCCTCTAGCAGAGAGAGCAGCTGCTCTTTACTTCTCTGCATGGTCTAATGAACCAGTATGATTTTTTTCATTCAGCTCCTTTGCCACATTAATCTCAGCATCACAAATGCATGTAAGTGACATGTGCTCACCCTGGCATTTTCAGTGTGTTTCATGCTGTGCTGTGGCCACTGGATAGTAGGAGGAGGTGTGTATTGGACGAAAGTCATGATGTTCATTTTGTGTGAACAGCCAAAATGCTTCATAATTGCCTGAGCTCAGGGCCCGTAATATTAGCCGGGTACAATCCACAGTGGATACTCTACTGGGGACTGGGAATAGGTGAAGATCAACATACACAGTTTATGTGATAACCCAACAGGATCTAGGCATAAATTCACAACTAAATAGCACAGGAACTATTGTGAAAGATATGTTACAGAACCCTTTATATTGGGATAATTTATGTATATATAGTAAGCTTGCTTGAGTTTTTATGTATTTTTCACTGAATATTTGGCTTTTCCAGGAGTTATTTGATTACTTTAAATATTGATGATGATGGCTTGATAATAGCTTTCCAGGTAAAACCTTTTTATATAGACTGGGCAGGGAGGATGCCAAAGCAAGTAAAGAATTTGAGTTGCTTCAGGAAAAAAAAAGTGAATATTGGTAAAGGGTTATGTGATAATATCAGAAGTATATTAATATATTCATAATGACTACAAATATATTGCTGCACAGGAGTAAAATAGAAGAAACCTAATAAAAAAAAATGAGTAATTATTAATTATGCTGTCACACTGAGGAACACACCTTCTTCAACACCAGTCCTGCCTGGAATCCATGATTTCATGCCTTTACAGCAAAGAACAGAATAAAGATGTCTTTGTGTTCTTCAGAGAAGGTTTTAGTACTGATGGTTTTTCTGAGAATCAGTGAAACTCAGCAAAGTAACCCAATGGTCTCTAATGAAAATTTGCTTTTGGTTTTAGGCAGCAGAAGCAGCAATACACCAACCAACTTGCCAAAGAAACTGACAAATACATTAAAGAGTTTGGCTCTTTGCCTGCAACAAGTGAACAGGTATAAAACCAAAGACCACGTCTTGTTTGACTATCATGTTGGCTCATGTAAGAGTATTTGAGTCACTTCAGTTCTTTATTCCTGTTTTCAAAGCACTGTTTAGTTAGTCAAAACATTTGCACAATGCGGGGAAACTTAAAACATAAGAATATTTTGTTGCAGTCCAGACTTGTCCCAAAGTTGTTTTAATGTATAAGGAATGAGGTAGTGTGACTGTAGTAGTGGGAAGCAAGACAGTTTGCTGTGCCTTTCTGCTATTTCAGGTAGCTGGACACCTGTAATCCATTGCAGTGATGCTGTATCTGACTCTGCCAGCACTCAGACTGCTTCCAGGGTCGAGGAATTGTGTGCCAAAATGCTGTTCACTCACTATCTGAATAATTTGATGATGCACAGTATGTCTGTTCTACATCACTCAGATCAGCATATGTGCTGTGTCTTGTCCACAGGCTTTTCCTTTCTCAAGAGGAGTAGATAGGAGCTGTTACTAAAACAACCTGTGCAATCTTTAAACTGCTTCTTTCTGAGGTGTGTGTAAAATCTTTCAGAAGAAAGAAAACATCTGAAGTGGCTGTTGTGATTAGCACGCTCCTGTCTGCCCTCCTGTGGTTTCTTATCCTGGCAAAATCTGTCACTTAAATAAGGGAAGAACAGCAGGATCCTGGAAAACATGGATTCGGGTTATTGTCACTTAAACAACTTGCCTGCTCTGTGTCTGGTTACTAAGGAGCCTTTGGGAAAATGAATGGTCTTGAAACAGTGAATTGAAACAGCAGGCCATGATCCATGTGTGCTCATCCTGTCAAGATGTAAACTCCTAATAGTAATGTTAAAACTTGGTATAAAAATTCTGGTTCAGGTAAAGTATTTTTAGTGTGTTGTCTTTTATCTGTTTCCTTATCTTGGAGCTGAAAAGTTCACAGGGAGACGTTTTACTGTTTAACTTTACTTCTTTTATCAAAGCTGTGTTTTAATAAAATGCATAAATAACAGATTAATGAAAGGCAAATTACAACCTTTCAGAAATTGGTATGGGTTGATGTGTGTGTGTACATTTAGGAAAATATGGTGGAGGCTCTCCTGAGTGCCCAATATTACTCTTCCCTTCACTAATCTTAAAAAAAAAAACCCAAACCAAAACAACCTGAAATGATAGAACAAGTATTTTTGTACCTATTCTAAAGCACTTAAGGGGGTATGTGAACCCACTTCAGGATTCAGTTCAATATGTATTTCCAGCATTGATGTAAAACACATGTGAAATGCCCTGTTCTTTCTTTTCTGCACCTTTCCTCCCCATTCAGTGGCCTTTGCATATTTTAGCATTCCTGGTGTCAAAATATCTCACACCAAAGCAGTAGGTTTTACAATCAGATAATAAGGAAAGTAAAAGCTTTCTTATCCCTGCCCATTTCTCATTTCCAGCTGTTAAATGAAAGTAAATACATTGGTTTCCTCTTTAAATGCCTTAATTTTTGCAGTTATGTATCCCAGAAGGAAAAAAGCTTTGTCCATGGATTTGCAAATGGTTTTGTTGACAGCCTTTCCTTACACCAGTTTAGAAGAAAGAGTATATATGCCTTGGTATTTAGCGGACTGGAAATGGTACAGCTTTGAAAAGCCTGAGCTCATTTGACTTGGTAAAACTTTTTCCCCTATAGCGTCAAAGAAAAATACAGAAAGACCGTCTTGTGGGGGAGTTCACCACAGCACTAACAAATTTCCAAAGACTCCAAAGGCAAGCTGCTGAGAAAGAAAAAGACTTTGTAGCCAGAGTAAGAGCCAGCTCGAGGGTATCTGTAAGTATCAGAAAATGTGCCAATGCATTCTTTACGTTGGTGTTAGTGGTGTTCAGCATCAGATTTGCCTCCACAGAGCTACTTAGCACGTAGGTGACTCGAAATGCTGCAGAACATGTGCTATATGATTTTATAGTAAATGCTGCATTAAGTTGTAATAACCTTCCTGGAGAACTGTTGCTTTTTCCTTGCCTTTGTCAGACAAAGCCATGAACTGCCCCTGTGTTCATGCTGTAATCTTGCAAAAGCAACTTCTAGTAGATTTTGAAGTGCTTTTGCTCTAGCTTTAGATATCAACAGATTTTTTCCTATGGGGAAGAATGACTTGCTGGATTTCAGTGAAGTATTAAGGTGGAGAAGTGCTGAAGAGCTTCAGATGTTGAGCTTTTCCTTGTCAGTGTATCAATTTTGCCTTTTCACTCTGTGCCAAATACACATTGCTTTACTTGTAAATTGTAGCAGGCAGTTACTGAGCTGAATACTTTTGCTTGTATTTCAGCCTTATGCATGAATAAAGCAAAATCGGGATGAGAACATGTCAAATCATGTTTCAGTTTGAAATTGACTTACTAAAACCCTTCGAGTATTGACTCTTTACAGAAATGCTGACAGTGCTCCTTTCAGGGCTATAATGTTTTATTTATTTTTTTAAACACTGATCATGTAGGGTGGGGCTCCAGAAGATAACTACAAAGAAGGAACACTTGTCTCTTGGGACAGGTAGGTTGAATTACTTAATATGCCTTAACCTAGCTGAGAATAATAAACAGCTTGCAGGGAAGCACGCTGCCCATGGTTTATTTGGGTTTTTTGGGTTTGTTTTTTTCTGATCTGTTGCCTTTTTTTTGAGGAAGTTGGGGTAGGTTGTTCAGTTAGGCTTTCTTCTATAAAGGAAGCATAAAGAAGAGACTTCGGTGGCATAGATGGGAAGAAAAAGAAGCAGTTCACGTAATGTCTCCCCTTTTTTCTTGATGCTTCAGCTGTAACCATCTCCTTTAGATCCCCCAAACTGCATTTGGGCTTTCTGAAACCCAAAATATGGAATAAGAGTCCAACCTGAATAAAATAAAACTGTTGTGGTAAGGTCCCAGTGTTTACTGGGATCTCCCACTCCTTCCATACTCTCCAAGAACTGCTTCTAAGTCTCAGATTCCTTTTTGTTGCTCAGATAGATGTAAATTCTGCGGTTTATAATTCAGAAGGAACTTTGACCTTGTATTCATAATCAGAATTTCTAGCTAGCCACCTGCTCTGTGCAGCATTGCTGCAGCAGCCCTTCTTCACCAAAGCTGGGATGGTTATACCATCTCTGTTAGCCAGGGACAGGCAAGGGTAAAAACATATGCTTTATTAACTGGTAATATATAATGTGCTATGTACTTAACTGTAGTTTTGTCCTTCTGAATAATTTCTCATTGTGTTTGTTCAGTTCTGCATGGGTTTTGTTTCTGTTTTTTTTCTCTGGTAGTCAACCACAAGCACAAGTGCAAGATGAAGAAATTACAGAAGATGACCTCCGTCTTATCGAGGAGAGGGAATCTTCCATTAGGCAGCTTGAGGTAAAGTACAAGTGGTTTTGATGTTACAAAGAAAAGTAATTTTAAAGTAGCACGAGCATTAATTGCAGACACAGATCTTGAGGAGATTGGGTTTGTCCATGGGTGTGATTTTTTTCCCTTCAAAACTAAAAATAATGGTCTTTAGATGTGAAATGAACATTTGAAATCTACCGTATGAAAGCCATGTTTTGATATACTGTCTTTAACTTCAGTGGTTCAACTATAGAATAATAGAATGCTCTTGTGATTGTAAGAAAAAGTACATAATTTTTTTTTCATATATAGTCATGTTATAGAACCATTTTAAATAGTGAATATAAACGTAGCAAAATTATATCTCTCCTCATAGGTCTTCCCAATGTATTATTCAACATGTTCATTTTTAAGTGGATTTTTTGGAACATTTCTGGAAATACAGCCATATTGTGTTTCAGTGAAACTTTCATAATTAAGGGTTTGTTAAAAACATTTAAAAACAAGATGTAAACTACATGAAAAATTGCCATGTGTGATGAAATACTGACATAAGAGTCTTCTGTGAAGACAAAATTAATTTTTCCAGCTGATCTATAATTCACATCTCTACCACCAATAAGAAAGCTGCTGGAACTGGAGTTTATCAGGAAGTCTTCCTGATGCATGTGACAAAATTCATTCTATGTATCATTTTTTTTCAATAATCTCTCACTTCCCCCCATATTTTAACTCACAGTGAATTGAAGTAAGCATGTATCATATTCACAGTTGCTAACATGGTATCTATCACTTCAGCATAACCAGATGGTGATAGGATAAGACAGGTACAGAACCCCAGCCATATTACAGAGGTAATTTCTGTAAACTGGGGTGCTTAGGAAAATTTGTGTGTTTAAACTACATGTACTAAAACTAATGCGAAATAACTTCCTGTACATGCTTTTATTAATTTTGCTTAAATGGATAGCTTTTAAGCAATGTTGGCATGAGTTTTTCCCTGCAGTTTAAGTAATAAAACATAATACATATGTGTGTGTAGACAAGCCCTCTGCAATGAGAGGTCCTGCCTGTGATGTGTTTTGAAGTGTACTCTGTGTATCATGCTCATCCTCAGTTTGGTTTGATAGATGACTTGATTATGATAAACTTGGTCTCAAAGTACCAGAAAAACCTTAAAAATAAGCACATTAAGAGTTTTTTTCTCTTATAGTGTAAAGAGTCATGGGTGCACACCCTGCAGAAGAACAGTAGAGAAGGAACAGTATTTATATCTAAAAGCACATAGAGGCTAAAATGTGTGATGTCCATTAATGATTTGATTGTTTCTTTGCAGGCTGATATTATGGACATCAATGAAATTTTCAAAGATCTAGGAATGATGATTCATGAACAAGGTGATGTGATAGGTAAGTTCAATTCAAATATTATCTGAAAAAACTTTATTCAATTTCTCTGCAGAGCTGCAATGTAGAACTTTCTTTTGCTAGAAAAATTCCTCCAATGAGAATATCAATGCTGAAGTAAATCAGGTGCAATCTCATAATGGGTAGACTGGCTGAAATGACTGAGAATACATTAAGAAAGTGTGTTTAAAATGTAGTTTAAAACACTGCATGGTTTTTCATGTGTATAAAATGTCTTTGAATTAGTTTTTTGAACTGTTTGTACATAAAATTGGAGTTTATGTGGGAGATTTTACAGTACTTGCTAATGGATCTAAGTGTGCAGATTCAACAAAGGTCCATGCTTTGCCTTTCATGAAAACAGGTTTTCATGAAACCAACAAAATGTGATTGGAGAATACATTTTCTGAGTCAGCTGCTAAGCCATGCTGCTGTTTGTGTCCAGCAAATATTTTCAGATGCTTTTTCTAGCATCTTAGTCCATAATATGTTCCTGTTTTCCTACCAAAAATATGAAATCTGTGTCAGTATAATAGAATAACAAATGAGAATCATTCCTCTAGGGGTGTTCTTTTGTTTGTTTCCTTTGATTTCGTAAACCCTAGGATTTTCTTTAATCTGAGCAGAGAGTAGTCAGTAGCAAGTTGGAAGACAAGTAAAAGGTTATTTTAAAAGGTAGAAGTACTGAAAATTTCTATGCTGGTTGGTATCTAAGTTTTAGCCCTGCATGTAGAACAGGGAAACTATAACCTGACATGAATTCAGCCGATCATTGCCTGGGCCATTCTGGAATTAGCTCAGGCATAAGTATAGCATGGGTCAAACTTTAATAACATAAGGTATAAAACTTTGGATACTGATGAAGACACCAGCATTTGGGGGCAGCTGTTATATATGCTCTCAAGTATATTTTAGCATTCCAAACCTTTGTCTGGGTTATGACTAATCAAAATTTGAAATCTTTCCTTTCAAAACAAAGACAGCATAGAAGCCAATGTGGAAAATGCAGATGTACATGTGCAGCAAGCAAACCAGCAGCTGTCAAGAGCAGCGAACTACCAGGTAATGCCAGTTGTGTGAAGCTGTCCTTCTGCAGTAGTCCTGACTTACACTTTCTTATGCAGTTCTGATTTTGCCTAGCAAGTTCCTCAAGGCTTGAAGATATAAAAGTTTGTTAGACTACAGCAGTATTTCTAGGTCACTATAAAACAAAAGTCAGTGACTTCTGAAAGCTTTGGGTTTCCTGTGAGGCTGTTTCCAGCCAGGCTGTTTCAGAGCCTTCTGTGATTCTACGAGAGCACGTGGAGTTAAACCTTTATTTAAAACAAACAAACAAGCAAAAATCCCAAAACCAACAAAAAAACCCTGGCCCAAACAGACTCTTCCTTTTATAATTCAAGAAGTTAAAGGTTCCTGTATATGGGAGAGCAAGCCTCTGGAGATCACTGGAGGAATAGGGAAGACAGGGAGGAAAGTCTTCTGAAGATGTGGCCAGTGAGCACCAATTTTTGCTGTCTAAAGTCTTCACAAAGCTGTATATATCCAGCTTTTGTTATTTGCTACTCTGATGCTGAAAATATATTTCAAACTGTCAAACTTTTTTTGAAAAGCCTTTTAAATACCTTTAAATGCCACTTCTTTATAACTTTTTTGGAACCTATTAGAAATAATCTTATTAGTAATTAATCTTCCCTTTAAGTTAGAGTTAGTACTTCGACTTTTTTTTTAAAATCCTCTTATGTATGTTAGTAGTAGCTAGGACAGTAAATGAGTGACAGAATGTCTGAAAGACTGCCTGCTGATTTCAGAAGTGGGAGAGGGTGCATCCTTGAACTGTGTTCTCAGTGGGACTAATTGGCACATTAAGTATGGTTGATGGCTCCTATTCTGATACTTACAAAGATCAGGAAAAAAATAGTAGCAGTCAAAATTTTCAGTGGAAGGTATTAGTTTTCTGGTTGAAATTTAAAATGAAAAACTTCGTGCTTTATTTTGAGGAGGAAAGGATGAATATCTTCCAATCTCAGAAGAAGGCTGAGACTTGACAAGCTTCTGTTCAGTGGGTCTTGCAGGAAAAACCAATCACAGCAGAGTTGCACTGTGTTTGATTGAAAGGGCTGTGTAGTTTGCTTTGGATTTGAACTTTCCTTTGCTTGAAAACTTTTCCTTGTTCCAAGGTGCTGAAAAATTTCAGCAACTATTATATCTGGCCTGACCCCCTCAAGGAAGTGTTAGAGGTGCAGGTGTGCTGAGAGGGATGAGGCTGTTGGAACCCTCACAGCTCCTGTTTGTGGTTGGATGAGCTCTGCGTCACTCATCTGCCATGTGGAGTGCATACACACAGCAGAGCAGTTTGGGCAAAGCCAGGCTGCTCTCCTCTCTTTCCCCCTTTTCTACGGTTACTTCTGCACTTGTAGAAATGATGATCAGTTGTATGTGGAAATAAGTTTGCCTGCCGTGCTTAAATAGTATTGCAGGCGAAATGTTTGACTGTATGGCACTGCAGGTAAGAGGGGTCAGCAGGATGCAGAAGGAAGAAACTGTGAGTATAAGGAGAGAATGGCCACAGGCGGAAGATACTCCAGCAAACAGACTGAGTTCTAGCAAGTAAAACAATGAAATTAAGAAATTCTAGCCTGATGGTGGGAGAAGTAGCAATGAGACAATAAAACTAGAAGAAGAGAATTGTTAAGAAATTTGGTGGTCTGGGTGGTACTGGGCACAGAACTGACAGCTTCAATGAAGAACTGACACAGATGTTCTTCTTCAGAGGGGAAAATTAAAAAAACCCAAAACATCAAAACCACCCAGGCAGAAGAACTTTTGCCAAGTACAGCATAGCCTGACTTTACTTCTGGGGCTGTGGCCAAGCATCCCAAGATCTGAGTGTTGTTATTCCTTGACTATCAGCAAGAGCTAAAGAAACCCATTGGTAATTTTCTTTCATCCTGTGAAGGAACCTTCATATCCTTCAGAGAAAGGATGACAGATTGCTGCTGTTCTTGAGTGCTCTGGTATCTTAAGTTACAGACCTGGATGGGAAATGTGAAAGTTCTCAACATGCTCATAATGTAGACTTTATTGTAGTGACATCTCTAGTCATGTCTCTTTGGTTTGGGTCTTTTTTTGGTTGTTGTTTGTTTTTTGTTGTTGTTGTTCTTTGTGGTTTTTTGGTTTTTTTTTATTTTTTCTTCTTTATTTAAGAATAAGTTGTACCTATGAAACTTAGCAAAACCACCTTTAAAGTAACTGTGAACAGATACACAGCATTCTAAGATTGTAATTGTAGTCCTAGCAGACTGTTTTCTACATCGTCTAGTGCAACTGATTGTCCATTTTCCTCTCTGTGCTGTCACCTATGCTCTCATGTTACTTCCCCCAGTGTTCTAATTTCATCCATTCATGACATGACTGTTTCCTTTCATTAATTTATTATGTGTACCAAAATAATTCTGTTGAATAATATAGCCATAAAATAATATAGATGACTTTGGGTTTTTTTATTTTCCTTGAATGTCTTCACATGACTTGAACATCTTTATATGAAGGACACAATTTAGTTAGATTTCACAAGCAGTAGGACCATAAAAGCAGTTTTATGATGTTCTGATGTGGTACAATTTTCAATCAACTTGGTTTTTTCTCTGTTGGCAGCAAAGATCACGAAAGAAGATGTGCATACTCATTATTATACTTGCTGTTGGAGCCTTCCTTCTTGGACTCATCATATGGTTAACTGCAAAATAAGTCTGTGGAGAAAGCTTTGTAATTTGTATTTAAATTAGGAAAGGAAATTCCTAGTCATGGTTTGCTCATTGTGAAGCTGAGTAAAATAGTGGTTCTGTACTTCATCACACTTTTTTTATAAGACTTTTTGTTTTAATCTGAGAAATAATGTTCTCAGGACTGCCATCGGTATAACTGCCTGCCCTCTTGGATGTGGGTGCTCTTACCAGAATAAAACAGTCAAGGTCATAACCTGTTCCGTTAACTTAAACATAAAAACATCTTAAGGTTTAGGGGGCTAATCAAAGTAATGATAATTTGTGTTGACGGTGTGGGTAATTATCATTTGGGATATTGCTAAATGTTGCTGCCAAAACAAACTCCTGAATTCTTGCTTGAGGCAATGAATTCTCATCTGAGAATTTATTTTTAAGTTAGAAATGTATTTCTTCTCTCTTTCCCTTCCATCACATTCACCTACCCATTTGATATGGGTGGTTCAAAAATAAAATACAGGTTGCTGAAGCTGGTGTGATTTCTCTTTTATACCTGAAGACTGTGAATTAAGCCTTCAGTTTGCTTGAAATCTTTTAGATGCTCCATTTATCTCTGTATCTGGCATTGAGTATGGTTATATCTGGAAGCCTCCTGAAAAGATGTGATGGGTGAATGATGTAATTATGTGGATTTTTTTGTTCTAATCTTTGCATTAAGAAATACTGTGTTTTATTGCACACATCTGGTATCTTTGCATCTGACGTGTGCATGAGTGAGTTTGGCTAGATGAAAATATTCTCTAGTCTGTAACTTCATAGACTTACTGGGAAGAATAAAAATTCCCAAACTTCCTAGCTGCACTTGAATGTCACTGTTCTGAAACTGCTGTGATTTAGTTTCCATGAACAGGTCCAAAGTTGTATGTGATGTCTTTCACACAGCTTAAGAAAAGAAGATTACAAGTTCAATTCCAAGTTCAACACTGGTATTTGAAATTAAGTTAAAATTGGTTGAACTGACTGAAAGCGTTTAAGAAGTTTGATGCTTATAGCCTTTAAAATGACCTTTTTTCCTTTTGTGCCATTTTGTACTAATATATTAAAAATGTAAAACCACTTTTTTGCCAATTAATCTATTTGCCTTTTTACTTAATCTTGATGAACTAATCTGAAAAGTGTACAGATGAAAAAGTTACTTAATCTGTATTTTATAAAATTCTTCCACACCAGACTGATAGAGAATGCACTGTGTACATGGTGAACTATGAAATATTATTTGGGAACAATCTAACTGTAAGCATAAATGAATTGTAACCATGCAACCAAAATAAAGGTCTTTTAAAGAGTACACTCTTCTAGTAGTTGCTTTCTTTTCAGAATCCATCTTTAAAAACACTGCTGTCGTCTTTGCCTTTATGTAAATGACTGAAACATCTCTGAACAACTCCAGGGAATTTTAGCTCAGCTGGTGAGGCAGCCCAGGGGAACCTCTCTTCCTTCTCTACTGCACCTGACATGATTAATGAAAATGTTCCGGGATCTTGCATTCCCACCTAGTGATGCTAATGCCCTAATGAGTTTTTTGTTTTCAGACTACACTAATCTAAACTAGAAGAGCAGTCAGCAATTTGGCTGGGTAGCTTTCTTACTAGTGAACTGTCTAAAACTGACTTTGGAAATTTGCTGACTTTAATGTTTAACAAACTCTTTGCACTACTGCAAACAGGCACAGAGGAATGACTTGATCCTAATTGCTCAGGAGAATCTTTTCTCTGTTGCAGTACCTCGTACCTGCCTCTGTCAGTGATTGATTCCATTGACATGCTGAGGAAGGAAAGAGCTCTGTGGTAGCAGATCTTCAGCTCTGACTCCTGACAGATCAGAAATTCTGGCTATGCTTGATACTTGTTATATTGCATTTGTCTGCTTGTTTGGTTTTCTGCTAGGAGGATTCTCTACTAAAATGCTTATCACCTTGAAGAATGTTGTTCTTGGGATGAAATGGTGTATTTAGTGATTGGTTACCTTATAAAGGGATGAATAGCCTCTTTACTGAGTTTGTACAGTAGTGACTGCAAGGTGTGATAGCCAGTGCATAAAAGCTTCAGCTAGGAGAAGCTGGTGAAAATCAGGCTGGGGCAACACTACCAAAAGACTTGAATTCTGTGAGTTGCACAGCATTGCATTTCCCAAATCCCTCCTGCAACCTGCTGCCTCTGCTCTTCCTTGTCTGATTTTTCTGGATGTCTTTATTTCCCACGTGGAATTGGCTCTTTATTTTCAGAGTCATGTGCCTGTTCAGTTGCTCTCTGGTGTAAGTGGTTGGGGCACTGTGAGGGAGAAGAGCACTGCTGAGAGTCCCTTTGGATGCTTTGCTTGCTTTTATTTCTGATTTATTAAAAAAAACCCTCCTTGTGGTGTGGGGGTTCCTCCCCTGCATGCTCTCAGATGAAAGAATTCTTCCTGGCTTGAATCCCAGCAGAGGTGGGACACTGGAGCCCTTTACCTCTGGACGAGATGAAGGGCCAGCTCTCAGAAATCACAGGGATGGTTCTGGCAGGCACAGTGGCTGCTGCCCGGTCTGTGAGGCAGGGGCTGGTGGGGAGGTCAGGACTGGAGTGTTTGCACACAAACTCCTGTACCTGTTGGAGAGACCAGCCTGCAAGACCCTAATTGCTCATTAAGGATCTTGGGTGCTGTTAATTTTCAAACTTAATTAGGCATAAACAAAGTGCTGGGAGCGGTTGTGTTTAGAGTGTCTGTGTTGGGGGCCATAAATACTCATTCCTAAGCTGCTCTTAATGGAGCTTCTCTCTATCACATGCATTCACTCTTAAATGTATGAAATGCAACTTCCAAGCATTTAAAAGAAGCTTTGGTATCTAATAAGAACCCAATAAAACATTTGTGTGTAATATGTATGAGTCTGTGTTTTTAGAACAAAGATTTTGGCTGTTCTAAATTATCCATCAATATCTGTCAGATTAGCAAGGCCAAAAAATGCAATCAAAGCACCCTTCATTTTACTGAAGGAACCTGCTAAGAATAGTTCCTTTGTAGTTATCTTAACCACACACCAGGGGTGCTTTTCTGTTCTTTCTTACTTCTTCAAAGAGCTGAAAGTCTCAGGGGCACACAGCTTTTTAAAGGTTTTTCTTTTTTTTCCCCAGCACCTCCCCCTTTGGAAATTGTTCTGATAATCAGCAGGGTATGCAATATCCCCAAGCCAACTTCATACCTAGGAGCCTTCCTAAGTCACCCACCCACACATTGTGTGTATATTGTCAGCAACTATGTTTGATATCAGAGGTGTGGGCTAGATTTTGGATATCAAAATTAGTTTGAAACCATGAAAAAAAGATGGAGTAAGGGGTCTGAAGGTGGGGGGAGAGTAGGATGACATAATCCGTCAGTCAAGTTGAATCAATACCCCTGTAGTTGATCCCTGTTTTGGGATGTTTCAAGGACTGTGTTGTTGGTCATCACATTTGAAAAAGATTACTTGCTTTGCTTTTGTTTAGTTCTGGTTGAACCTATTCGATGATTTCAAGAGCATCAGTGAGAGAGGAAACTGCAGAGATCTCCTTGCGGCTGGATATCAACAGTTGATGACTTTCTGCTTCTTGTGGTACCTGCGGTGCAAAGTGGTGCTTAAGTGGGTACCATACAGCTTTCCCTTTCAGCATGCAATTAAGTCCGGGGCTCTCACCCAAAGCTGCTGTGGACTGAGGATTAATTATCCTCTGATGAGATGCCCACCTGCAGAGCCATTCTAGATGCTATTGCAATATAAGAGTTGCAAGAATAAATATCTGAAACCAATCAGCTTCCAGGCATCTTTGTCCTTGTGGGGTCCAGTGGTGTCCCTGATGCTACAGAGGTTTCTGTAGCTTAAAAATGAGGTAACAAAGCGTTACTTAGTTTTGTGTTTCCTGATACATGATATCCTTCTGCTATAAATGGAGTCATGTGTTTGCATAATAGTAAAGAACTCCACAAACCCAGGAATAACCAGAAAAGATTAAATTTTTAAAAGCAGAGAGCAACAAACGGTGCTGTAACTTGCTACTTAATACAACTCATTCTCAACCTTTCCCATTGGCTGTATTGAATGCCTAGAGTTGAACACAGTTGCAGTGATTTGGTTGCTCCTATCCCAAGTATCACTATTTCAAATATCAGAGTGGTACTCAGGGAATGCATCACACTTGTGGGTATGGTGCGGGTACAGAGGAGGGCCACAAAATGATCAGAGGGCTGGAGCACCTTTCTTCTGAGGTCTGAGAGAGCTGAGTTTGTTTAGCCTGAAGAAGAGAAGATTCCAGGGAGTCTTCATTGTGGCCTTCCTGTAACTTGAAGAGGTCCTGCAAGAGAACTGGAAAGGGACTTTTTACAAGGGTGTGTAGTGCTAGGACAAGGGGGAATGGTTTTAAACTGAAAGAGGGTAGGTTTAGACTAGATCTAAGGAAGAAATTATTTACAATAAGAGTTGCCCAGAAAGGTGGTGCATGACCCAGCCCTGGAAACATTCAAGGCCAGGCTGAACTGGGCTCTGAGTAACCTGATCTAGTTGAAGACATCACTGCACATTTCAAATTGGTTTGTAAAATCTCAAGCAGGGAACTGCAAGCCTTGAAGCTCTAGGGTAGGGGAGCTGTCTGCAACAGTGAGCCACTATCCTTTATCTGCTGTAACCCCACAGTGACATCCTTGGAAATGTGAAATCTGGCACCTGAGTGGCCACACAAACTCACAGGGCATCACTAATTTTCGATTATCTCCAGTCCAAGGAGAAGTAAACAAGGCTGGGGGAGAAGAATATCCACAAGGAAAGTCAATTCAGCAGCCGTCCTGAAAATCAGCTCTGTCAGTGTCCCGCAGGGAGAGGGCACAGGCCACAGGCTCATTTGCTGCGCCCAGGTGTGCACACTCTGCCCCCAGCTGAGGAGGAGGGGGAGAGTTTTGGGATATTTGCAGGGTTTTGGCTCAGTTGTAAAGGAGGCAGCTGTCATGTCTTAGAAGGTGTCATAAACCATCAAAGACCTCCAGACTCATTCCTGAGGCCTTCCACCAGAGGCCTATGCCCTGCAGGGGAGGTGCTTGGGCATTCCCGCATACACCTGAATGTATATTAATCCATTGAACTCCATGTTTCCCGGGGTCCCCACCACTGGGACCAGGGAGAAGAGGAGCAATGAGATGCTACTGCATCCACGGGGTGGTGACTATTTTCCTACTTAATGTTTCTCACCCTCTCTTCTCTTTTCTATTTCTTTCTGTATCTCTCTACCTGATATTTACTGTTAAATAAAATCCATACTATTGACTTTGGCACATGGTCTCACTTGCACTTTAATTTGGGCAGAGGCATCTCTCTAAAAAGGGTAATAATCAGATCTTAACACTGTGTCAATTCACCCAAACAGGAACTAATTTTTTAAGAAAACAATACTGCAAGGCTTTTCCTGGTCTTGCCTTTTGTACTGGCAACTTTTCCTCTGCTCCAGCCTTTGTCTGGCAGCCTGCACATGCAGAACCAGCTCTGCTTTAAGGCTCTGCCTACCCCACTGTGACCCTCTTTCTGCAAATAAGGTCACTTAGGTTGGCTACATGATTGCTGTACAAGTCAGTAGTTCTAGGCTGGGAACAAACATTTTATTCACTCACTGTCAATGGCATTCAGTGATGAAGCAATTTGACATCATCAATTCAGAAATTTCCATGAACTTCTCAACCAGTCATAGCCTTGATCTTAGTGTAGCTCTTCCCAGTAAAGAAGAAAATTCAGATTGTTTATTCTGGCAGACACTGGAGTGAGGATTTTTTGTTATTTAATCCCTGCAGTTCTAATTTTATGATGGAACTGCACCTGGAACTGCACCTGAAAACAGGCAAGTACCCAGTGAGCCAAGCATTTCCTTGCAAGACAACCCTCCAGTCATCTCCTCTGCCTGCCCCTAGTCCCAAATTTACTTCTGAACATTGCCAGGACCATAGAAGTTTGACCTCAAGTTTCTCTTTCCCCCCAGACATAAGATATCCATAAACTCTCTAGCTAAACTGCAACTCCTCTGCATTTTAGGTAGAAATTATTTCTCAAAAAGAAAAAAAAAATATGAGGTTTGTGATTCATCCATTTGCAAACACAGCTCTACAAAAAATAAAAGACTAAAGGGATATTTTGTAAACCATGCACATAGACTGGAAGAGTTCTGAAAACCCAGAAATATTGCATAAAGACCACAAAACTAAATGAAAGTAAGAAAAATATTTGAGAGGAGAGGATGAGGTGGGGGACACAGAAAAGGGTCTTTCTATAGCTTGTGCTACAGAGAAGGGCTGAAACAAATGTAATAACTGTAGGTCTGAGAAACTGGACATGACTGTGGAGGGTTGTACTGAATAACACTGTGCAACATTGTTCTGGGCAATAAATAGTGGCTGACTGTCACCCCGTAGAGATGACTCAAATTTTGGAAATTTCTCTTCTATGAATAGCCTTCTAAGCTGTCCTTCTCTACAGACAGAAAAACCATCTTTGCTGTTGTTTTTTTACAGCTTTGGGAGGGGAAAAAAAGAGGAGCTATTCTGCATGTTGTGTTTCATTTGATTCCTGAGAATTCAGTAGTCCGGTGGAGTCATTTTGGCTATGACTCTAGGGAAGTGGTCAATTCCCTGAACTTTTATTGACTTGCCAGTTATTTTCTTGTTTTCTCGGAAGGCTGTATTTGGAATGAAAATGCAGAGAGAGCTGGAGCAGAAGCAGGACATGTTAGGAAGGCTTGCAAAACGATTAAGAAGACCAAAACATTGGCATCATAGTAATATGAAGAAATTAAGATATACAGGCATAATTCAGTTTGGCAATGCATGAGTTGTTATGAGACAAATGTCAGTCTCAAAATCTTAAACACTTAGCAAGTCAGATATTTTATTAAATCATATTCAAAATTTCAGGAAGGCATAAATAGTTTTGCCTTGATAATATCCTTGAAGTTGAATAGTCACAGGGTGTTGTATTTTAATTACCTTTTGTTCTTCATTATTTTCATGTCTCCTCATCTCTGCCATTCTGTTGGAGAGGTGCTATTGAAATATGAGGTGTTCCCAATGCAAGTTTGTTCATTTCTGCTTTTCAACATGATTCCTTTGCACCCAAATCATATCTGCAACACTTCTGCTCCATTCTGTTGGGATGTTTCTAACAAGAACTCTGCCCCAAGCTGTGTTCTCTGCTTGTATGCAGCAACTCCAATCCCCAAAGGAATGCAAAGACATGACTCTTCAAGACTGATATAATTTGAAAGGTGTGTACAAAACATTATGGTTGGTATGGAAGATGTAGTAAAATCTTATGCTAATCTGACTTGCTGCTCTTTCATGCCAAGGACACCTTGAATATTTTCATGTGGCAACTAAATATTTTTATTTTCTTTTCTTTTTTTTTTTTTTAGACACAAATTTGGGCTGGTCTTTAGAAATTATTTCTAGAGGGAGAAGGGAGGAGGTTCCTCAGCTAAGTCCTGTGTCTTTTCTCATTAGACTTTTCCATGTAGATACACAGGCGATCTTTTGGTGAGGTCCTTAACAAAATCAGACTGAAAGCATTTAAGGAAGGCAAAAAGTACAACATTATCAAGTGCTTTACCAGGAAATCACTTGTCTGACAAAAAATTTCTGATGACTAAAGAAAAAACAAACATATGGGGTTTGTAAATCAAAATGAGAACAGAGAATGTGAATTGTTTAAAAAATCGTTTAACCCAGCTCTAACATGAACTCCTTTTAGGAGTTGCTTGTTTTGTTTTTTCTAGTTATTCAGGGTTGCGAAATTTTCCATGGATCCTCATTACAGAATACTTCCCACTGTGCTGAGTAGTGCCTAATGACTATTAGTCATTATGGTGCTAACAGTACTGATTTGCTTTTAATGGGTGCCAAGGTAACTTGAGTGTTTATACCCTGAAAGATACTGTGGGCAAGGGGATGAAGAAGACGTAACAGGATGGCACAAGACTGGGACTAGCCTGGGCTGCTGCAGGGGAGTCGTTGGATGAGAACAAGTAGGTGACAACTGCACCTCTGAATTGTGCTGCTTCTGAGGCAGGGATGGGGAAATCATTTCTTTTAAAAACCCAACAAACCAACTAGGCAAATCAACAAGGCAAATCAACAAACCCTAAGTGTCTGCTTGAAACTCAGGCAAAGCCTACCAGTAGAGTCTGAAGCCTGAGATGCTGTGGCATTCCTACTTAGGCTGTCTTCTCCCTCGAACAGGATCAGAACAAGCTGGACAACCTCCACACCAATCACCCTATTGGTGGCTTTTTTCCCCCACCAATTATAAGAGTACAGTTTGGTGACACACAGTGCAAGATCTGCCCAAGATCTGCAGATGTTATCTGGAAAACCCTCAAGAATACTTTTTTTAGTTAATTAGTCCAGATGCAGGTTTTCTGAAAGAATAAACAGGTGACTGTGGATGTCCCTTGAGCTGGCAGTGATGTACTTCACAGAGGAAACTCCGACAAGAGGCTGTGAGAAATAAACTAGCAATTTGCAGGGAAGTCTGGGTTTGGACGGCAACCTCACATCCTACCAGCATAACAAGAATATGGTGCTAAAATAACACAGATGCTCCTGAAAAATGCTGAAGAGTCAGATTCTGGTCTATACTTAGCACTATGAAATTGCAGTACAGCACCAACAAACTAAAATTCATCACATGTAGACCTTCTATTTAACTGCAAACTGAGAGTTTGGCTATTGCAATGTGAGGCTTGTAAGAATAGAGAGAGATGAATGAAGCTAAACAAAAAAAAGTCATTATGATTTAAAGTCTGTGAAATACCTCTACTTACTGAAAATGACACATTGTTCATCTAGGCTGGAAAGAAGAGGTCAACAACAGCCTTGTTATCACATGAGCCTTCTGAGGTTGTGACCACAGATGGTTGTGTACTGTGACCGCCTTCTCCAGCCTCCAGGGGGTTTGGGAAAGATGCTGAATTCACTGCTTCCTTGAGGAGCTCTGTTTCTAAAGCAGAACCATTATGGGTACAGATATGTGACGTCCAGAGTGTTATCCTTCCAGAACAAAATGTTGATCTCACTAGGGTGATATTTTCCTCCTGCTGATTGAAGGAAAGGAGAAAAACAAAAACAAAACCCAAACAAACAAAAACCCAAAACCAAACAAATAAAAGAACAAAAAAAAGAAGAAGCTTCTTTTCCTGATAGAGTAGTGTATGAAAATGCTACTTGTCTTCAAAATGCTGTATCATAAAGAAATCATGGACTGGGGAAGAATTCTCTGCAAGGTGCTTCACAGGCTCCAGCATCACACAGCAATGCCCAAATCAGCAGCTTGAAATCTTGGCACCAGCACAGAGCATGTAAGGCAAAATCCCCCCAGTCTTTTGCAAAAATGCAGTTTGGGAGGACTCTGACCTCCCTTGGGAGGGACATTTGAGAAGGATGTTTTGTGCACATGTATTCACATATCTGGATTGCACAAAAGCCACTGCTCTTATATTCTCACTGTTAATGGTTTGTATGTGAAATTGCAGCTGAAATCTGCTTTGAATACACTGGAGCTGCTGGCTTTGCAAAAGGAGCACCCCTGTTAATTTAGAGTGTGTAGGGTAGATCTGACCCCACAATCCTGCAGGAAGGGGGATCAGAGATATTTTCCAATCTTTATGCTTTTTTCCCACAGAAGTCTTTTCTCTTTGGCAGTGGGGAAATGACAGCCCTTGCTTTGGTGTTTCTGTAGAGGAGGAAGGGTGGGACGGGGGGGCTCCCTTTCTCCTTGTGCTATCTCTTCCCTGCTTTCCTCCCCCCTAATCACAAGATAATCACTCAACCTGAGCTGAAGTAAATTTAGGAGTCAAGTAATCAGTCCTTATATTCAAAGTAAATGTTTTCCTAAATTAAAATAAACATTTAATTTTTTTGGTTTTAATTGTAAGCTTTTCATATTAAAGAGCTGCAGCTCCTGGAAGTTCAAAGTTGGTTACCAGAAGAGAGAATCTCTTTTCTCAACAGCCCAGCAATGTTTTGTCAAAATGGGATTATTTATGTATTTGGTTAATATCATGACTTGTGGCTAATACAAAAGGAATTAAAGCTTTGGTTAAAACAAAAGCCAGCAGACAGGCAGATGCTTCTGCATGATGTTTGTTCTCCCCTCACACCCACACAGCTTAGCATGCCTGGAGACACATGATGGCTTAAAAAGCAAGCAAGGACCCAAACTGGTATCACCAGCAGAAAGTATTAAATACAGCTCCTCCCAGAAGTCCCCACAAATAGTCTGTGGTTACTGAGCTCAGCTGGTACAGTCACAAGTTGATAGGTTGCTTATATAGGTCTGAGCTTCAGGCTACAGTCTCATGAGTATATTAACAAACCTGTCATCACTAAAAATTGAAATACCATGTATTCATGCTTTAGATTGGTATTGTGTGCTCCAAACAATGATTGTTTAGTTATGTTTGGAATACTCCAGCTTTGGTGAAGTGAGCCCTAATTTGAAAAAGTTTATGCCTAGGAATGTTAGACAGCTGCAAATCTGTACTGTAGAGCTTATATGAGAGCATCAGTCAGCTGTTTTTCTCCTGATGTTTAGAAGAAAATTCTGCTGTAGTCTGGACTTAAACTTTCTCAAAAAGTCTAGAAATCTGTCAATCATACCTACTGTTTTTCTGCAACACTTGCATAGCGTCTTTGAAAAAATGTCAGTGATTTGTAAAGTAATATGGGTTGGTAACACTGCATCCTCTACACAGCTGTTTTATAAAAGGATAATACAAATGTATAAATAATTCTAGTAAGAGTAACTCTTAAATAACCAAACTGAGCAACAAAGAATATGTAACCAGATATGATGTTCTTGTATGGTCATACACCACCTGTGCAGATCCTCTCCACAAAGTCAGCTACTGAGAAGGTGGTGTTGCAAAGCAATTACAAGACTTTTTCATACAAATATGGGGCAGAGTTGTATAGCAAACATGAAAAAAAAAAAAAAAATTTAAAAAGCATTTTCTTGTCAAAACTATAATGAGCTAAGCAAGTTTAAAAGCTTTAAAAGCATGATCTTGGGTCCACTTATTTGGAAAGCACTGGGTTAGAGTGTGTTTAGGGCAGTAAAGCAAGGAGAAAAAGTAGTGTAGGAAAAGAAAGGAGGTATGGGAGAAAAATGATGGTGATAAACATTTGGGATTTGGCTGGGAGAGTAACCTTTTTACCCAGCTTGGAGGCAGCAAGAGCAGGACATGTGTGACAGCCTGAAGGTGCTTCAGATTTTATTACGTGGATTAAAATATCTTACAATGATGGTTTGTCATTAAGTATCGGAATTTAGCTTTCTGATGAAGCCTTTTTATTTAAAAACTGTGTCCTGCTATCTCCTGCCAATGCAGTGGCCAGAACAGCTGCTGTGACTCTGATGTCAGATTGCCATAGAATCATAGAATAATTTAGGTTGGAAAAGACTTCCAAGATCATCAAGTCCAGCACAGCCAATGTCACCACTAAAGCACGTCCCTTAAAAGGTTGCCCAGGAATTTTGTGTTCCATAAAATGTCACCTAGAACTTTCTGTGCCCAACTCACAGCTCCAGGCTCAGCTGGCACTTCCCTGCATATCAGGACCATGGGTCCTGTCTTGAAACCTGCAGGGCCTGAGTACCCACCATGTCTTTTGGGAAGCTGGTCAATCATTTATGGTTACCATGTAACTTTTCCATACAGCTGTTCTTCCTGTTTTGAATTTGAACAGGTTTTGCTTTCAATGATGCATTTGGGTCATAATTTTATTTACAGATCAATTTTTTTACTGTAACTTAATCCATAGGTATTTACAGGCCAAAATTAACTCATCTCTTACCTTTGACTCAGAGCTAAGGAATGGAAGAAGATTTTTGGGTGTTTCAGTGAGACTTTAGGTAATTTTCTGTATATTTTCAGTTTCTTAACTTCTTTTCCAGTGTGTAGATGCTGGCAGAGGGGACAGAGCACAGCAATGTTTGTCTTCTTCCCTGGTGGCAGAGCCTGTTCTACTCTGTCTTGTTGTTTCCCACAATAGTAGGCAGGAATCTCATCCCTCAGCCTGTGTACCCTTTATATGCAAACACTTTATTTATAAACTTCACATTTCAACAGAATTCTCTTTGCTTCAATATAAGCCAGCTT